>JARAOO010000029.1:0-59536 GCA_029379385.1 Quillaja saponaria
CGCCTCCTATTTATAGTGCATGGTCAAGGCTTGGAGTTTAGGAGAAAGTTTTGTTTCCTATTTTACTCTTTTAGTCCTCTAAAATTACAACCACCTACTTGTCATTCTCTAAATTAACATGTGTTCTTTCTTACAAGCACTTGTCTTCCTCTTATTCCTTAGTTTAGATTCTTTAATTATTAGTAAGCCACCTAGTTACCTTAAATCTCTACACATGTCTTGTTCATTATTCCATGTACACTTTGCTTCCTTAAATCTCTACACATATTCACCATAATCATTTCATGGACACCTTGTCACCTTAATTCCCTACACATGTCCTACTTAATTATTTCATGGACACCTAGTGTCTTCCTTGCCTTCCACTTGTCTAGCAATCTTTCTATGTTAATTATTACTTGCCACCTTATGTCCTAACTTTCTTCCACATGCCCCTTTAATTATTACAACTTTTCCACCCTTTTCCTCCTTCTTACAACTAAGCCCCTTCATTAATTGCAAGTTGCCACACTTTTATTCTCCTTCTTACACATAGCCCCTTCATTTATTACAAATTGCCACACTTAATCTTCTTCTTACACCTAATTCATCATATTTCCATTTCTAGCAAGAAACCTACATTTTACTATTTTCTCTTCTTCAAACACCACTGTGTAGCATTTTTCCATCTTTGCTCTAATGCCTACACTTGTCCATGTTTTTATACATATATAAATATATGTATACGTATATATGTACATGTATTTATATATATTTTTATATGTATATACTATTCTTATACTAATACGTATCATATACATATTTTTATACGTACATGTACTATTCCTATACATGAAATAATATGTAATTAAATTTTAATCGTATTTAACTCATAAAATAATTACTTATACTACAATTAATTTAGGTACTAGTGTTACACTTACTCACTGAGAAGAAGGCTAAGTCGAGACATATAAGGTGGATACTTCTCTTACAAGAATTTGATATGGTAATAAAGGACCAAAAAGGGAAGTGATAATGTAGTTACTAACCACCCGAGTCGCCTTATTCAAGATGAAGTCCTTTTATATGAAAACTTTCCAGATGAGTAATTGCTCTCTTTAAACACTTTGGTTTATGCCGACATTGTGAACTGGCTAGTTACCAAAAAGATATCAGATGATTTGTCTCCGACTCAAAGAGACAAACTAAAGACTCCAAGGCAGTATATGTGGGACAATCCATATTTGTAGAAGTGCACTGATCAAACGAAAAGAAGGCGTGTTTCTATTTCTGAATTTTCATCTATCTTAACTTTGAGTCATTCTTATGCATGTGGCGAACATTTTGGAGCAAAGAGAATAGCTCTCAAGTACTTGAGAGTGGATTTTACTAGCCTACATTATTCAAAGATGCATTCCACTTTTGCAAATCACGTGAGCGTTGTTAAAGAACAGGTAACTTAGGTGCATGAAATCAAATGCTACAAACACCTATACTCACTATTGAAATCTTTAATGTTTGGGAAATTGATTTCATGGGACCTTTTCCTTCTTCATATGGTAATCTTTACATACTTCTTGTTGTTGATTATGTGTCAAAATGGGTGGAAGCACATGCCACCCATACTAATGATTCAAAAGTGGTTGTAGATTTTATGAAGACTAACATCTTAGCAAGATTTAGAACACCAATAGCAATAATTAGCAATGGAGGAAGCCATTTTTGTAATCGATCATTTGAAGCTTTGTTAAGGAGATACGATGTTACACATAATGTCTCTACACCATACCATCCACAAACTAGTGGACATGTTGAAGTGTCAAATTGAGAGGTTAAGTCCATTCTAGAGAAGACCGTGAACCCAAATAGGAAGGATTGGAGTTTGAGGCTTGATGATGCACTTTAGGCCTATAGAATGACATACAAACACTCATTGGGATGTCACCTTTTCGATTAGTATATGGTAAGCCATGTCACCTTCTAGTTGGGCTAGACCACAAGGCATTTTGGGTAGTGAAACAATATAATATGGAGATAGGTGCTACTGGTGGACAAAGAAAACTCCAACTAAAAGAGCTTAAGGAAATAAAAATTGATGCCTATGAGAGTTTGCGGATCTACAAGGAGAAAAATAAGGCTTTTCATGATAAGATGATCTTAAGGAAAAACTTTGTTGTTGGACATAAAGTTATTCTATTCTATTCATGCCTTAAGTTATTTTCTGGTAAGCTACGTTCTCGATGGGTTAGATCTTTTATTGTTACTAATGTGTTTCCTCATGGAGCAGTAGCAATTCAAAGTTGGGCAATCTATGCTATGCTGATTAAGGGAGTTTTGAGTTGGGCTAATGACGTTAAATAAATGCACTGCTTGGAAGGCAATCCAAGGGTGGCAAACTAACCACAACATCATATTTGCGTCTCTTTCCCTTTCTTTTTACTTTCTTTCATGTCTTTGTTTTTCGTTACTCCTATTTATATATTAATCTTGCATTGGGGACAATGTAAGGATTAAGTGTAGAAGGAGGATTTAGGATTTTCTTTTCATTAAAATGTGTGTTTATAGATTCTTTCCAAGTGTTTTAAGAGTATGTATGTGATGAGGAAGAACTAAATTAAGTTTGGAGGAAACATAGGTTGATTGAACTAAATTAAATTGTAGCTTAGATGTGATAACTTGATAGTTTAACATTCGTTTTAGAAGGTTTGTATGTAACCTATGTGACTAGGTAAATAAAATTTTGCTTAAATTCAAATTTAAATATATATATAGGTAAGTTGAAGTCCACTTTATTAATTTGCTTGGATTTAAATTTTATTTCATGAGAGTGGTATTACAAGTGGAATTAGTGTATGTATATATATTCAAGTAGAAATCATTTTTGATATATTATATTATTAAAATAATATACACCACTAATTTGGATTCAAGTTTAAAACCACACATTTACATTATTTTAAGTCTTTTGTCTTCTGCCATGAAGTAAGGGTGTTATAGGTGTTGGAAATTTTTTAGGTGGGTAATATAAATTTATTAAAACTAAACATGATGATTAGAGTGTTGTTAAGAACTTAAATACAAGAGATTTAAAGAAGTAGTAATTTTTTAGTTAAGGTTTGGTAATTGTAAATACATGAGGAAGTTAATAAAATAGGAAATTTGGAATTCTATTAGGACAATTTAGAATTTGTACCTTATAATAGAGTTAGGAAATTCTAATTAATTAGTAATTGAACTTAAATGTTTGAATGAAACTCAATATGTGAGATAGGTGAAATATAAAGATTAGAGTAATTGCCTTGAAAAATATATGTATATGAATTAGGATTAATTATGTATTCTAAGAAATTGATAAAGTGTTTATAAGAAATTAACATAAGTTTACATAAAGTGTTTATAAAATATATGTATATGAATTAGGATTAATTATGCATTCTAAGTTTACATAAGTTTTACTTATTAAATAGGTAAGTGGAAACATAAAAATTTAACCATGTAAAAGTTGAATTCTTGAATAAATTGAAGTAATAGACTTTACTTTAAATTACTCAGTGAAGTGTTTAAGTGCAATGAATATATATAAAGAAATGAGAAAGTATAGAGTTTATTATATCATGGTTATATAAATTGATATATAAATTTATTTTTTCAGTTCTAGAATGTGTTGATGATATTTTGGCACCTTTGGAAACTAGTAGACTAACGAATCATGTCATTGAACTTTGTGAGTGAATTACATGCAGTGGTTGCCAAATTATTATGTGCAGTTATATATGTATTTGAATAGAGGTGCTATATGAAAAAAAAAGAAACAAGTGCAGTATTTCAATGATTTGTTTGATATTACTTGTAGTTGATAAGGGCCAACAAAGTACAATTTTCTGAGAAATGATTTTATTTCCAAAAGTGAAATCCAGGTGCACCTAGGATATTCCTATTGAAATTCTAATATATTTCAATCTTGATAAATGTTTTTTTAAAATTTGAGTGCTCAGCCCGATGGGGTGGATTACGTATGGAGATTAATCTCTTATGCAGGTGCGTAAATGCTTGGTGAGGGGCGATACTGTTGTGTGAGGCTAAGTTACTCGTTGGCCCTTTACTTGCTTTGTATGCTTCGATTGTTTATTTGGAACTGTGAACTTCGAATAATGGAAATGATTCATATATGTTATGAAACATGTGAATCGTGGTTGTATGCGAATTTCAGATACGTGCTTGTACTCTTGAGTTAGGAAATAAATACTGTTATTTGAGATTAAATGATGATATATGTGCTTTGATTGATGCTGGTAATCTTAGGGTATGTTGTTTACTCATTAAGTCCTTGTGACTCACTTTTCTCAGTAGTTTATATTTTTTAGTATCAAGAAAGCAATGTTCATAGCATAAGGATTTGTGACTAGTCGATACTGTTGCAACAAGGTACATTTTGGAATCGCATACAAGCTTAAAGGACGAAACTTACGGCCATTTTAGGTGTTATGCATTGTTGTGTATATTAAGTTAATTGTAATAAATTGATGTGCTGTTAAGAGTAGAGCTCCTCTATATACTTTAATATTATGGTCTACTATGGACTTAAAATCAAGTTATTTGAATATATATTATAAGGCATGTTCTAATACAAGAGGAATTTTTACCGACTTTTTGTTAAATATTATATGTTTAAAAAAACTAGTCATGATTTTATTTAATTGAGTAAAGTTTTCTTAATTTTAACTATAATTTGTTTACGAGTCAGTTGTGCATTGTGAAGGAGCATTCTAGGTTACAGAGGTTTGGTTACTCAATCCTCCTACCCATCATACCTTTATATGGGGGTGTGACATTAGACTCAATTCACATGGGCATTTGAAATTGAAAGGATAGCATGCTAATTTTGGTAGACATTTTACCATGTGAGTTTTTGAGCCTAAAATTGAATTTTACACATCAATCTATAATTTTCTTGTTGAATGTTATTCATTATGTGATTAAGTAACTCTTGAAGTTGCTTTTTTAAATCTTTTTGAGACTACATTGATTCATATGAATGCAGGAAAATGATGAAGGCAATAAGGAACACACACTTTAAACCTAAATAGACAATCCAACTAAATTTTACCAATAGTGAGCCCTTTTGAGCTTAATTGTTCCTTTTTGTTGGTTAACCCAGCATATGAGCCTCAGACTTAATGATTTTATCTTCTACCCTACCTTAGGTTTAGTGGAGCAATCACATACTTGTTTGATGAGTATTGTTGAAGTGTTAACAGGGAAAGGTATGGAGAAATATGAGGATGAATTTCAAGCTTCTCTTCAATAAATAATTTGAATGTTTTTGTGCTCTATACAAAACAAGAGAATAAAAGGAAGAAAAAGAGAAAAACTAAAAGAAGAAAGAAAGAGCATAAGAAAAATGATGAAACAATAAGCGATAAGCAAGCAAAATGCTAAAAGCATCAAAGCGTCAAAGTGATATGGGTTTATATGCTTATGTGCTCCAATTTAAAGTTTTGATTGCTCTACTAATCTCTTTGGTGTTTACCTTTTTCTCTCCATTTTGGTCCATATCATGTCCCTAACCCCATTACAACTACTGAAAGACCTTCTGATTTGTGTTGCATATGATCTAAGTAGTGGAGATTAGATGGACAAGCAAGCTTATGGTAGTGCATTTTTACTAAATGAATCAAAGTACAAATTATTAACCTCGAAACGCTTGAGAGTTTGAGAGAATGTCATGTGAGAATCTATCACTTTAGCATGTTTGAATTTTAATGATGTTTCTTATTGAGTTAAGATCTAAGTTTGTTCAAGTAAAATTTGTTCATGATATTTTATGATTCTTGGAATGCTTAGTTTTTTGCTTGTGATTTATGTATTCTTTCATACCTTTGGGAAGTTATCACACCCCACATAGAGGCATGACTGGCCGGAGAAATGGGTAACCAAACCTCTATGAACCTGACTTCAAAAGAAAGAAACCAACACAACTCTTAGACTAAATTAAAGAATAAAAGTAAATTTTTATAAAATATAAGTTAACTATAAAAGTTTGTTTACAACATATAACAATTTACCAAAAATTTCGGCAAAGGTTCGCCTTAAAGTGGAATATGCCCATATAATATAAACAACATATAATCCTGTTTTTATACAACAACAACAACAACAACAACAACAAAGATAATAAGGAGCTCAGCTCGGTTTCTTATCACAATAACAAATAAATAGACTATTACACCATATATGACCCGACACCCCATAGCTCTAGTATGACTGCAAACTTACATCATTGATTTCAAGTATGAGATTCTGAAGAATAAACTTGCCGCACACTATCAGCAAGTCATGAGCTCGACAATAAAATATAACAAACTCTTGTTAGTAAAAAAAATCAATAGAAAAGGGGTGAGTCCTATGGACTCAATGAATAGAAAATCGTACCTAAAAGGTACTAGCATTACTCAACATAAGTAATTATTATATAGTCAATTAATATTAAGTATCATAAATTTCAAACAACTAAGGTTACACTTGTCCAATTACAAAAAACATAAAACTTAACAAGTACAATTCAAGTAATGCTCTATATAATCCAATCCAAGTAATCAAAATAATCAAAGCACACCAATCATACAAAAGGCCAACCTAGTAAACCAGCCCCACACACTAATCTCCCACCAAACAATTTTGTGCCTACACACCAAACAGAATCATTAAATCAATACATAAACACATCAAACAATCAAGCACAATAATCTAGTAACCAAAGGGTAGTAGTTAACCACTTATTGATTTACAAATCTTGTTCGTCACTTCCTCTTGTGCTCACATATGTCATTTAACCTTTATGTTATATTTGCTGCCTCAAGTAGAATAGTTGCTCAGGCTCCCACATAAAGGATTCATTTGGAGGGGCTTACATTCAACATTGAACACAGTCACCTAATATAAGGTTTGAATTATATTGTCCAGAGGTGTCTAGACCTCATCTGTATTGTTAGAACAAGGAGATTCCTAAACTGAAGGCTACTTAAGAGCAATCACAAGCTTACATTTCCTAAGCTCAAACTTTAAGAAGAAATATTTTGTTTAGGCAAAATGAAGGAAAAAAAGGGTATGAGAGAGTAGGAAGAATTTAAAATATATTATCCATGTAGATTGTGCTCTTTTCATTTTTTTTTTTTACAAAGACATGTCATATGCACACACTAGGAACCATAATGGTTATTCCTCCAAAACAAGGATGAAGGAAGAAGTGGCATAATAATATTAAATAACATTGAATTTTTTTACAAACCTGATAAAGGTATTGAAATAACTCATACGCTTATTGTGAAACACTTTGAATCTTCAAGGTTTGTTCTTTGAGAGAATCTAGTGCCTGTTTCCAAGCTTCCTGTGATTCTTCAGATCCCAGCTTGTGCTCATCTTGTTCCTTTTCCACTTAAATTTCTAGATGCTTTAGAAATTTAAGAAATAGGAATGCCATTAGATAATTTGGGTGCTCGTAGGAAGCTGTAGAAGCGACAGTTAGTCGATTCCATGAGGTACTTGAATCAATAGTAAGGAAAGCAATACCAAGCCATTTTTTTGAAGCATTGGTCACCACCAAAGAGACTTTGCAACTACTAGTTCTGGGTATTGAATCATATTTTCAAAACTGCAAAGAAGACATAGTCATCTACTTCTTCAATGGCATTAAATCATATCTAAGGTTAGGGTTTAAAGCCAAAATCAATTCAAATGTTGAACTCATTTTGACTTTGCCCCAAGCCAACAAACTAGACAAAAAGAGAGATGAGTTTGAAGGAAAGGCGAAGTTGACGAGGGTCTTAGTTTTTTAGGGGATTTAAATAGAAAGAAATTTATAGAATATAAGCCTATTGTCTGTAATAAGTTCTAAACCAGAAAATACTCCTAAGAAGACACAACAAAAGAGAGAAGGAGAAGGAGAAGGGGGTTAGGCTAAGGCTTACAGCTACTTTAAAAATTTTCTAGAGTTCTCTAGCTTCAAAGCTGGGGAATATGGCGGTGGAGAGAAAAAAAAACAAGGAAGAATCATGAGAATTCTAGAAGCAAGGTCAGTTGTAAGAGGAAAAAGGAGGAAAAGAAAAGAAAGAAAAAAAAAAATCAATTGAAGTCAAAGTCAATGTTTAGGATGAGTGGTTTATATTTTTCTTGCTTTGTTTATATATATAAGCACATGTCTAATTGTATTGTTTACTTATTTAGTTTACTTTGTGGTGGAGATTAAATATATATATATAGATACACCTTATACATTAATTATTCACTCACTTAAATTTACTTGGTCATCATGTTATTTACTTTACGATAACAACTACACAATATTTTTAAAATCTACACTAAGATTACATTAAGATATCGAATTATAACATGTTTAACTCTATTGTTATTTAATTAATTTGTTTATTTTATAACGCACTTCTACACATTGTGTCTAAAACTAGATTTTACATTATTGAATTATGAGAGTTATAATAGAAGTCAAAATAGTGAGATTATTTGTTAAGTTCTAGTTTTACTCGAGGACGAGTAAGAGCTAAGTGTGGGGGAATTTGATAGATATTTAATATATCTTTATTTCATTGATTTCTATTGGTTGTTTTGAGTATGATTTTGTGCTAATGAACTTAAAAATGTTTATTTTATGATTTTAGGTGTTTTATTGAAGTGAAAGAACATTTGTTGGATAAATGGGCCACATTTAGCACAAAAGGAGTAAAATAGGAAGTCAAAAGAGCACTAAATGAAAATGGACTAGATTGGTGCACGGCCTAAGGACTTATGAGTCATGAAAGCCTATATAATATTCTGCAGGATAATCTCTAACCACTCCATGGAATCCAAACACTTTAGAAATTAATGGATATATATATTAATGGATAAACTTCCTAATCATACAGGTATAAGGATAACAAGCATATCTTGTATTTGGACCTATTTTAAAAGGCAAATTAAGAACCTAAATCCAAGGATTTGTATGAGGAATATAAGCTGATCTTGTATTTGGACATACTTTCAAGACAAATTCGGAAATCGAATTCAAGAAAAGTTCCAGCTAACTAGAGACTCCAATCCAAAAAGGACTTCAAGTTGGATTAGAATTGCAAAGTTCTTGTCTTCTAATTAGCCTATAAATACAATTAGCTTAAGAAAGTTTTGATATCAGCTATTTAAGACTTAAAAACGTATTTTAGAATTCCTTTTTTTTTTACTTTGGTTATGAGTTGCTAAATTCCTTTTTACCTAAAAAGGAGGATTGAAGTTGTGGGATTACATTGTAAGATTTGATTTGCTCTTCATTTTAATTTAATTAGTCATTTCAGTTATCATGTGTTTTTTTTTATTATATTTGTCATGGTTATATATGTTATTGAATAGGTGCACAACTAATTGATTAGACCATATTGCATATTGCTAGTTTGGGAGAATTAAGTCCGTAATTGCTTGATGATTCTAACAAAAGTAGCAAATGGTAGTATATAAATTGCTCTGATGAGAATGAACAAAGTTGAATAAACCGAACCTGTTTGTTTATTGCTTAGCTTCGGCTATCTTTCTAATTCTTAAAGTTGTTGTTGATTTAAATCTTAAGAGCTTATTCAAGGTTATTTAATAGCAAGAGATTAGTTGAAGAGCTTGTTTTGATTAACGATGAACTAAGGAAAGATTTGAAATATTAGAGCTTGTTGATATTCTAGGATGAGTATTTGAATGTATAATTGAATAATTGTGATCAATGATCAACTTTAAATCCTCATGGTGAATATTGCCCTTTTTGTCGGTAGCTTTCTCTATTAATTATTTGCACATCTGATTTTACTCTCAAAATTGGAAACATAAAATCCCTTTTATTTTATTGTCATAAGAATTTATATTTTGCACAAATTGGTTAAATTCAACTTTTCGTGAGATTGACCTTTATTTTCCCTAACTACAAAGTTGGGTTAAAATAGAGAATTTAAATGGTGCTTTCGACATGCTTCAAAAACGTACTAAATTTTGCAAAAGGCATGAATCCAATTAGGCTGTTAATTAGACTTTTTTTTTCATGTATCAAAATGAATAGTGACAGATGAATTAGAGAGTTAGATATGTATTTTTATTCAATAAATCTTAAATACATCTCTGAATATATTTTTGGTTATTTTAGTCAAAGCCTCTCTTATAAATCTTAACCATAATATTTATACTACAAAGGCTTGGAGATGAATAAGACCGTTCAATACATGTCTATTTTGGATTTCAAGAGTACCACCATGACCGTGGAGATGAATAAGACCTATAAAAAGAAACAAAAATTCATTTGGATCAATGGTTAGGATATTAGGCCAAACTTGTAGTATTAAGAAGAAAACCTTGAAAATTTTGCTTAATTTGTCAAAGTTAATTAATAAGAGTTTTAACTTATATGTATATTAATTTAAGTATAACTTGTAATATATTTATGTTGATTATTTCAGGTTCTACCTCTTATATCCAGGCCTTCGTACATGAGTTAGGATGATGAAGACTTAAGATTTGGAGATGAGACCAATTTTTAGATTTTTTTTTTCCATTTATTATTGTAAAAAAAATTATTACGATGATTTTTGTATAATATTTTTTTATTTATATAAATTTTGGATTTAAATATAAAAAAATTATTTTGAAACATGTATTTACAGGTACAAAATAAAAAAATAAATTATTTTAAATGTATGCATTTGCATGCTTATTATTCGTGTCTGCATTTTGTAGATGTAGATAAAATACAAAAATAAATAAATAAATAAAATAAGAATAATAATAGTGTATGTGGTGTAGATGCAATTGTATTTGCATTTACATTTTAGTGTCTGGATGTCAGACTCTGATAGGTGGCAACCAATTATTGGTGTCTACAAGTTGTGTCTGTGTGGCAGATCTAGAAATATAGATACAGTTAAGTTCTGCTTTTGCGTTGATGTAGAAAATAGTATCTAAGTCTGGGCTTACTACATTTGTTTATCTGCGTCTGTGTGGAGACATTGATTCACTTAAGCATCTGTATTGTGACCTTCTGTGTCTGCATTTGGCAAACATAAATAACGCATTTTTCTTATAGTGTATGAAATTTGGAGTAATTACTTTTAAATTGAGAAAAATTGATTTATATTGATAATAATTTATTTGGTGGGAATGTTGTTCTTAAAGTCGATATGTCTAAAGCTTATGATAGAATGGTGTTCTCCTAAGATTCAGATTCTCTAAACTCTAGTGTGATTGGATTTTTCATTGTATCTCATACTGCTACTACTCTATTTTGCTCAATAGGGGTCTATATGGTTTTTTTCAAATCTTTCAGGGGTCTTTGTCAAGGTGATCATTTTTTTCCAACCTTGTTCATTATAGCTTAAGACTTATTTTTCTTGCAAGTTGATTAGGGCTTTTGACGAGGCTTTGATTTGAAGATATCATTTTTGGGTTTGGCAACTTATGTTACTCACTCATTATATGCGGATAATATGCTTCTTTTTCTTGATGGTGATAAATCTTCAATTTAAGCTTGTATGAATCTTTTGCATAGATATGAGTAAGTTTTTGGGCAGCAAGTGCATCTAAATAAGAGCTCATTTACAGTAGCCTCTAATTGCACAAGTCATCAGAGGCATCTTATTCATTCTTGGGCAGGATTTCCCTATGAAACTTTTCTTTTCAATTATCTCGACTTTCCCTTTTTTAAAGGCGGAGTTACCTAAGGCCTTTTTTCACATATGCAGAAAATAGATTCTTACTCGTTTGCAAGGCTGGGGTAGAAATCTCTTAACTTTGGGAGGTACACTCACTTTTCTTATGAGTATTCTTTCCTCTATTCCGATTCATGCATTGGCTTGTATTAAAGACCTCAAACAATTATTAAACACTTTTTTGGAATCATTTAGGGGATAAATGACATCACTATGTTGCATGGAATGATATTTGTAAGCCTTTTCCGGAAGGTGGTCTAGGGATTAGATCGTTGGTTGAAACTATGAGTGCTATGCATGCTATGTTGGCCTGAAATATTTTACAAGGTGATTTGAGGCATCTGATAACCCGTGCAGTCAGTTGAGTGAAGGACGTTGAGGGTTGAGTAAGTCTTTTGATAGTTTGCCCATTTGACTCGAAGATAAAATGGCTGGTATTTTAAGAAGATTTTTAAACTCTGTTAATTCTTCTGGTTCTAGTTCTGATAACTTGTCTAGGAATAATAAAGAAGTTATTTTAGTAGAAAACATTCAATTGTTCCTTTTCCTCATCAGAATCTTCTAATAAGATTTGACATAAGGATTTCTTTAAACCTTCATCAATTTGAAGTGCATTTATTTTCTTTTTAACCCTGCATTTGTTTTGGAAGTGACCTGGAAGAAGATCTTGGAATTGATCTTCATCCGACTTTTCAAGATTAGAAACTCTCTATTTTAGAGTTCTTACTCTTCTTTTATATTTGGTTATAAATCTGGGCTGCTGAATCTTATTGCAGCTGTTTGCATGTGTTCTGTATTTTATGTGTGCTAGCTCCCCCGTATGGTATCAAAGCCAGCAACCTTAAAGGTTGGTAGAGTGTATAATAGTCTTAAACTATATGTTCATTAATCTTCAAAGTCGAGGAGTTAAACCTAGAAAACGAAGTCGAGGCATCTGATAACCCGTGTAGTCCGTTGAGGGTTGAGTAAGTCCTTTGACAGTTTGTCCCTTTGATTCGAAGATAAAATGGCTGGTATTTTAAGAAGATTTTCAAACTCTGTTAATTCTTCTGGTTCTAGTTTTGATAATTTGTCTAGAAATAATAAAGAAGTTATTTTAGTAGAAAATATAGAAAAAGAACTTCAAAACTTGAATCTTCCTCAAACTTTTGATAGGCAAATATATAGAAAATATAGTTTTAGTCTAAAACAAGACTATATAATTAAGACCATGGAAGAATCGATTCCCTTAAAAGAAGGACAAGATACATTCAAACTTTTCTCTTCTAAATTAATAGAAGAACATGAAAAGAAATTTAAATATCTTCATATATGAATGGTTCAAGTTGTGTTAAAACCTTAACCATATTTGAACTTAATACTTCTGCCTTTATGCGTGTTAGGGACACTAGACATAATAAGTTTTAAGACTCCTTATTAAGGTGTATAGAATCTAGTCTTTGTGATGGTCCTATCTTCTTTAGCTGTTATCCTAATTTCTTAATATCCTTAACTGATCAAAACATAATGAATACATTAACTTTAAATATTCAATCCCATGGTTTTGACATGTTACCAAGATTTGAAAATGTAGTCCTAATATATAGGATTTATTACAAGGTAATGAACACTATGGCTCCAAATGCTAAGATTAAGTCAAAACGAGGTGAAACCACACTTTTTATAGCTAATCCAGCTAAGACCAATATGGTAGTACCAAAGACAATCACTTGGGATCAGGTATTTTTCCTGAGACTTGGAAAATTGACCAAGGTATTCCTCTTAAGAAAATAGAGTCTAGAGACTTAGAATCAATAATTGAATATACTGATAGAGATGTAGAGATAAAATTCTCTGCAAACAGAAAGATTAAACTGAATCTAGGAGAATCTTCTAGAATGAGGTCTATGTCTTCAATTCCTATCACTGAAACTGAAAGAAGACAAGTAATTGAGGGAATAATTAAATCTAAAGATCAGGTTAGTCACCCTCAGTACCAAGTTGAAACACCTTCAGAGTTAGGGTTAAAATCACCATCAAGAAATAATTCACCAACACCCTCTAAAATAGGATATAGCGTATGCATGTTATCCTCTACAGAGTCGTTATGGCCATTCACCATCAAACATAAATGGTTTTATACAACTTTTAGTGAAAAAGAAAGAGATTACTGGATCTCTACTCATAAGCAGTATATGAAAAAATTCCATAAAAAGCCAACATTCTTTAAGTGGGTTGAACGAGCCTTTAGGTTCCATAAGAAAGATTGGCCTAACTTTGAGGATCCTAAGTTCATTAATGTTTTAGAAACTGCTTATCAAAAATTTTTTACTAGGAAGGGAACGAATATAGCAACAGTTCATCCCCTAGAGTCAACACTTTCAGTCAATAAAGCTAAAGGAGAAATAATAGCTAATCCTTATTCAGCTATACCAAAAGAAGCATCCACGTCATGTGCCTTGGTTGAAATATCCAACCAAAATAATTATACAAATTTATTTCTTCAATCCTTAGGAAAACAGTCCTCAAGGATAGAAAATTTTCTAATTCAGAAAAAGTCGTCCCAGCAAATAATTCCTCAGTAAAGAGTCTACTAAGATAGATCCAATCATAATGAAACCTCCACCAGAAGTCAATCTAAAATTCAGAAAAGAGTCTAGGATTAATGATAAAAACTTTGTGGATGAATTAGTCAATAGGTTACAAAACCTAAACATATCTGAAAAGAAAAGTGTTAACATGCTGAGTCAAAATCAAGATAAGTCACCAAAAGACTCACATCTAGAAGTTAATAAACTTCATTGGAACAAGACAACTCCAACTGCCCCATCTAAAATGTATTACCCAAGACCCTCACCTTTAGATCTTCAGTATGAAGATAATGCTATCCAAGACAGGGTCCAGTTTGATGGTAAGTCCATAGTAGAATGGAATATTGATGGACTAGCACAATATCAAATCCTCCAAACTACTAAACACATGCTAATGTATGCTGTAGCATGTACGTCCAATGGTAACATTGATAGGGAAATAGCCTTAGCCATAATTAGTGGGTTTACAGGACAACTTTTAGGATGGTGGGATTTTCACCTTTCAGACATCTCTAAACAAGAGATCTTAAATTTTGTAAAACAAGAAAATGAAAATTTAATAACTGATATAGTTAATACTTTGATCTATACTATTATAAACCACTTTGTAGGAGCTAATATGCTTAGGTTAGATAGATCACATGAATAATTGATTAATCTTAGGTGACCAGATCTATCTCACTTTCAGTGGTATAAAGATGTGTTTTTATCTAAAGTTTATCAGAGACCAGACAATCAAGCTGACTTTTAGAAAGAAAAGTTCTTAGCAGGTCTCCCAACTCTGTTTGCTGATAAAATACGAAACAAACTAAAAGATAAGCATGGTGGTAATATACCATATAGTAGCTATACTTATAGAGAGTTAGCTTCAGAGGTTGTATAAGAAGTGATATCATTATGTAATGATATTAGGCTAAAAAACAAATTGACAAAGAAAAATTAAGTGGGAAAAAAGCTTTAGGAAACTTCTATGATATGAACAATTTGGATATCCCACAAGTAGTCAATTTAAGCAATCTAAAAAGACTCATAAATTTCAAAAGAAATTCTCTAATAAACCTTGTAAGAGAAAACAATATAAAAAGAATGAAAAGACAAAGACTGGTTATTATGAATCTAGTAAGAAACCCGTAGTCAAGGAAACTAATTACAAAAAGATTCCTATATGTTATAAATGTGGAAAACCATGTCACTTCCAAAACCAAGGCAGGATTAAAAAGAAAATAAATGCACTTCAAATTGATGAAGGCTTAAAGAAATCCTTATGTCAAATCTTATTAGAAGATTCTGATGAGGAAAAGGAATAATTGAATGCTTTTATAATAGAGTAGTATAATTCAGAAAAATCACTATATTCAGATGTCTAGCAAGAGTAAAAATCCGGTAATAAAAGGAAGTATAAAAGATGATTCTTATTCCTTTAAGAATATCATTGAAAGAGTAAAAACTGTTAACTCTTCATCAAAAGAACCAACTATTGCTGATTTAAAATCAGAAATTAATGAAATAAAAGAAGAAGAACTCTAAAACAGAGAGTTTCTAATTTGGAAGAGTCGGATGAAGATCAATTCCAAGATCTTCTATGGGAATCTTCAAAAGAAATAAAAAATCTAGAACCTGAAAACAAAGGAAAAATATAATGATACAGGAACCTGAAGAAGGAACTGTAAACATCCTTAATGATCCAGAAGGATGGATCTGTGTTGTAGACTTAGTTATAGCACAAAAATGGTTTACTAAAATAACTATAGTTGTGAATAATGAATTCAGTTTTCAGTCTGTTGCCATAATAGCTTTAGGAGCAAATTTGAATTGTATTAATGAAGGACTAGTCCCATCCAAGTACTTTAAAAAAACTACACAAATACTCCATGATGCGGATGGAAATCGTCTAATTATAGACTACAAATTGTCTAAAGCGGCAATATGTAATAACAAGGTATGTTTTCCTTAACCTTTTGTTCTAGTCAAAGGTTTAGCCCAGGGAGTGATTCTAGGAAACCATTTTCTACACGTGTTATTCCCTATTTCGAAAATAGATGAATCAGGGGTAGAAACTGAAATAAAGGATAGATAAATTAAATTTGAATTTGTAGAAGAACCACGAATGCATGAAATCAATCTTATGAGAGACACCATCAAAAGAAAAGAAATTTTTTTTATGTCTTTAAAGGAAGAGATAGAATACAAGAGGATTGAGCAACAATTAAAATCTTCTAAGCTTTAGGATGAAATTAATAAATTTCAACATAAAATTGAACAAACCATATGTGCTGAAATTCCTAATGCCTTTTGGAATAGAAAACAGCATATAATAGAATTGCCTTATGAACCCAATTTCTCAGAAAAACAAATACCTATTAAGGCTAGACGAATAACCATGGGTCCTAGGCACTTAGAAATTTGTAAAGCAGAAATTGAAGAGTTTCTAAAGAAGGGATTAATTAGAAAAAGCTACAGTCCCTAAAGTTGCACAGCATTTTATGTAGAAAATGCAACCGAATTAGAAAGAGGAGTCCCGAGGTTAGTAATTAATTACAAACCTTTGAATAAAGCTTTAAGATGGATTAGGTATCCAATTCCTAATAAAAAGAATTTGCTAAACAGACTTTATGATGCCAAGATCTTTTCTAAATTTGATATGAAATTTGGATATTGGCAAATTCAGATAAATGAGCAGGATAGGTACAAAACTACCTTTACTGTACCTTTTGGGCATTATGAATGGAATGTTATGCTATTCAAATTAAAAAAAATGCCCCATCTGAATTTCAAAACATTATGAATTATATTTTTAATTCTTATCATGAATTTATAATTGTTTATATTGATGATGTTTTAGTTTTCTCCCCTTCTAATGAGAAACATTTTAAACATCTCAATATATTCTTGAATGTTGTCATAAAGGCAAGATTAGCAGTTTCTGCAAAAAAGGTAAAAGTATTTCAAACTGCTATTTATTTTTTAGAACACAACATTTATAAAGGTTTTATTATAACTATTGATAGAGCCATACAATTTGCTGATAAATTTTCTAATGAAATAAGGGAAAACAACAATTACAGAGATTCTTAGGAAGCCTAAATTATGTAGGTGAATTTTACAAAGATTTGGCTTTAGATTGCAAATTATTATTTGCAAGATTAAAAAAGAATCCTCCAGAGTGGAACAATGACTTTACAGAAGCAGTTAAGAGGATAAAACAAAGAGTTAAAGAACTCTCATGCCTCTGCATTTCTCATCCAAATGCATTTAAAATAGTGGAAAGAGATGCTTCCAATATAGGATATAGAGGAATACTTAAACAAAAAATTGCTAATAAAAAGCAATTGGTTAGATTTGCTTCAAAAACTTGGAAAGGTGCACAACAAAATTATTCTACTATAAAAAAGGAGATATTATCTATTGTCATGTGCATCGCTAAGTTTGAATCTGATTTGTTAAATAAAAAATTCTTATTAAGAATAGATTGCAAGTCTGCTAAGGATATCATTTTTAAATATGTTAAAAATATAGCATCTAAACAGATATTTGCTAGATGGTAGGGAATCCTTTCTGTTTTTGAATTTGATATAGAATTTATTAAAGGAGAATCTAATTCTTTGCCTGACTTTTTAACTAGAGAATTTTTGCAGTGATCCTAAAGGAAAAGGCGTTATGACCCTACAAACTAATACTCCTGCAAAGAGAAATATCGCCACTCCTAATACTGAGGAGACTGATAAAGATTTCTTATGTGATTAGGCTTATGAATTAGCCCTTTCTTGTAATACCAAGGATTTCAAATATCCATATATTCCATTATCTTATAAAAAGATAGCACCAATTGAAAAAAGGTATGCTAATTTAGCACCATATGAGATAGCCCCTTTTTGTCTCAATAATAATCTTCCTCCTGAATTGGAACCCAAGAATATTTTATTCTTTTTAAATATTCTTGTGGACACAGAATCAATTTCTTATAAACCATAGTTTTAAAGCAAGGTCAGAATGGGCTTATTAAAAAATCATCATTTATAAAGTAATGAAGCCAGAAGAATGGGGTATGGATTTATACCATCAAAAACAAATCAGAGAAAGAAGAATATTTCCTCGGCTATATACTTATTTTGATTATATGGTTGCATGGGAAAACTTGCTTTTATTTAAAAACAAAGCAAGAAAGCACAGCTAGTTTCTTAGGTTCACTCTCAATGAAGAACCTTCCCCCACTACTTTTCCTCAGTGGTTTAAAACATGATACTTTTCTTGGAGATTATTTCCTATATCCCTACCAAAATATGTTCATCTTTACTGGTTAAGGTTCTGTGAGAATAATCATTCTCTAGATCCTCAAGACAAAATTATTATGTTAACAGCTTATTATCAGCTTCCATGGATTGTTAAATGGGAATATATTGTAAAAGAATATTCATTTTCTACATTTGGGATTAATCAATCAGTCCCTTGGTTAATTCGTAGAACTCAAATTAAATGGTGGGACAACTTCTCTAATTTTGAAGATAACCTTAATAATTTTCAAAAGCTAGGGATCTTAAGATCTAAAGCTTCTTCTCAAAAACCTTATATTAATGAGAATAAAAAGGTTCTTGATATGGTAAAAGGCTTATTAGCCTCCTCTTCTAAAGATGATGTTTAGAAAGAGCTCCTAAAAATCCTTAAAGATAGTAGTTCTGAGATGAGTCAAGATGACCTAGCCTATTTCCAGAACTCACAAGACCCTCTGGATGAAGGAGCAGAAGATTTTTTGGATAAAGAATCTCATCAATAATTTTCTTTTCATAAAGTTAAAGTTTACTTTTCTAAAAGGAGAAAGAGTTTGCTTTTCAAAAAGCAAAAGTTATCTTTTCATAAAGAAAGAAGACTTTCGGTGACTTGAAGACAAAGTTCTTAAAAGAAAAGGATTTACTTTATAAAAGTAAATATTCCCTTTCTAGCTGGCGGACTGACTCCAATCTATCTAGGACATGTGCCCAGACAGAAGGATGAGCCTTATCTCAAGGAATTTGCTTTTACCAATCTTATCTCTTAAGCAATCATGATAGGATTATTATTTAAGGGCCTTTGCCCTCTATTGTTTCGTAAGTTTTGAAGTTTACTAGAAAATCAGAAGTTTGAAAATTTTAGAGTGTTTTGTAAAATATGAGTGAAAGTCTTAAGTTTGTAATAGTGGACTTGTACCTATGGCTACTATTGCTGTTGACAAATTGTACCAGTAACCGTGTGGTGTACCTGTGCCTTGTTCTTGTAATAAAGAATTTGTTTATGTTAATATAAGTTTTCTTCTACTATTCTTTTATATTGGTTATAAATCTGGGCTGCTGAATCTTATTGCAGCTGTTTGCAAGTGTTTTGTGTGTTCTGTGTTTTTATGTGCGCTAGCTTCCCCGTATATTTTTCTTAATGGCGATAAATCTTCAATTCAAGCTTGTATGAATCTTTTGCATAGATATGAGCAAGTTTCTGTGCAGCAAATGAATCTAAATAAGAGCTCATTTACAGTAGCCTCTAATTGCACGAGTCATCAGAGGCATCTTATTCATTCTTGGGCAGGATTTCCCTATGAAACTTTTCTTTTCATTTATCTCGGCTTTCCCCTTTTTAAAGGTGAAGTTACCTAAGGCCTTTTTTTACATATGCAGAAATAGATTCTTACTCGTTTGCAAGGCTGGGATAGAAATCTCTTAACTTTGGGAGGTATGCTCACTTTTCTTAGGAGTATTCTTTCTTTTATTCTGATTCATGCATTGGCTTGTATTAAAGACCTCAAACAATTATTAAACACTTTTTTGGAATCATTTAGGGGATAAATGACATCACTATGTTGAATCGAATGATATTTGTAAGCCTTTTCCAGAAGGTGGTCTAGGGATTAGATTGTTGGCTGAAACTATGAGTGCTATCCATGCTATATTGGCCTGAAATATTTTACAAGGTGATTCGCTTTGGGAAATTTATTAGGACTAAGTATAGTAGCCCTTTCTTAGACCATGTCTACATCCCGAGCTTTTCTTATTTTATGTAAAAAAGTATTGTGCTTTATTTTCTTTATTGCGAAAGAATGCTCAATGAACTTTTGGAAATGGCTCTTTACCTGTTAAAGACTTTCTCTTGTTAGATATTGATTAGTTTGGTGACAATTCAAGATCTGGTTAATTCTCGTCTGAATTGGCTAATCTTAATCAATCACATTCGAGAGATATGACAAATCTGTAAAATAGAGTTATTTTACATCATCTTACTCATATTATTTTAGCTATGTTCTAAACTTTTAGTTGGTTTTTGCTCAGTTTTTAGTCAAATCCTGGTTGAGTCCTTATCGTACTAGGATGATGAACCCTAGTTGATTTAGGTTAGGATGAGGTTTTTTATATGATTTTGAACTTCTATTAACTTAGTTTGTGTGTTTGGAAAGTTTAATACTTAATGGAATTTCATTTAAAGTCAAATTAGAGGTGAATTTGGGCTCAAAATCACAAAAATCGTAGAACTACCAGAAGCCCCTGAATTGGGGATCCCAGAAGATAAGCATTAAGGTGCCAAGGGTTGCACTAAAGTACCAAAACATGGGTGCCGCAGTACCAAAAGCCACTGCCAGACTCCCCTGTTATGTCGATTTTCAAGGCCACGATGCTAGGAAGCTGCAATGGCAGTGGCACAAATCCTAGTCCAAATTGAAGCGAAATGAAGGGTTATTAAGCCTATAAAAAGGGGAATATCTTGAGGACTTAAGAGACAATTTAAGACACAATTAAGCCAATATGTTATAGAGAAAAGGAGATCATCAAGAGTGCAAAAAGGCAAGAGAAGCTTGGATGTTGAAGATTGTAGACTAACAATCTGTTAATTTTCTATTCTTCTACTCCTTTGAGTACATGTCTACACTAGGTGGCAAGAACTAATACATTCTCTAGGATTACAATTAAACTTAAAATGTAGCTTGATGGTTTTTATTATTTCTTGATTGCTTAGGGTTTTGGTATATGATTTATTTATTTCATTCTATGCTTAATGCTTCTAGTTGAGTAGCTATTAATTGGATTGATGTGGTAACCTTAACAAACTTGGAAAATGGAGTTCAGGCTTAGCCTTGAATGATATAACACTTGTTGATCATAATTATCAATTATTCATTCAAATACTCAACCTAGAATATCAACAAGCTTTGTTTTTCTGAATCTTTCCTTAGTTCATCGTTAGTCAAAATAGGCTCTTTGATTAATCTCTTGCTATTAAATAATCCTAAATAAGCACTTAAGATTCAATTTAACAATGGCTCTAAGAAATAGAAAGATAACTGAAGCTAAGAATTAAACACATAGGCTCAGTTTATTTAACTTAGTCCAAGTTCTTCATAGTAATCACAAAATACTATTTACTACATATGTTAGAATCATCAAGCAATTACAGGCTTCATTCTCCTAAACTAGCAATAGGATATAATATTCTAATCAATTAGTTACGTACCTAATCAATAGAACATACAACCATGACGATTATAATATAAGAGCATAAGATATATGAATTGAATAGTTAAACTAAAATAAAGAACACATCAAATCTTAGAATGCAATCCCATGGCTTCAATCCTCCTTTTTATCAAAAAAGAGATTTAGTAACTCAAATGCAAAAACAATAAAGAAACTCTGAAATGCATTTACCGACTCTAGAAAACTAATATCTAAAACACTCTTATGCTAATGTATTTATAGGCTAATTAAAAGAGAAAAGAACTCGGCAATTCTAATCTAACTTGAAGTCCTTATTGGATTGGGGTCTTGTTATTGAAATCCTCCTTGGATTAGGATTCTTAACATTCCTACAAATAGGTCAAAATATAAGATGTGCTTGTTTTCCTCATACCAATCTGATTAGGAAGTTTAGATAAGTATGGCATGGCACTATTGCCCTAACTTCCTTGGCATTGCTTTGTCTTGCTCTATATCTTCCAATGAAGTTATCTTCCATTTCGGCATCGCGACTCCCACCTTTTGGTGCTGCAGCGCAATGCTCACTGACTTTAAACCTCAAAATTGGGAAATAGGGCACCGCAGCTTCTTGTCTTCCACACTGTGACACGATGCTTTTTGAGTTAATTATTGGAATTCTAGGGATGTGGCACTGCAAAACATGTAATGTGATGTTGCGGTGTTAAGCTCTCTGACTTGAGCTTATTACGTTCTCTCTGACTTGCCACCTAGACTATTCTCCTTTTGCCTTGTGTACTTCCATGCAAACTCTATCAATACCATGGTTTCATAAGACATCAATATTTCCTAATTTAATGCTTTTGTCTCCTCATTAATGCCTTCCTCTACAAAAAATTCAAGCATTTCCCTCAAGTTTTCATTCTTTTTTACATTAGTCCTCAATTTCTTAGTTTTCAATTTAATCCTCCCTATTGCCTAATTTCAATTAAATTTTTAGTTTACACTTAGTTATATCATACGTTGGACTTATACTAGACATTTACATTTTTCTACTAATTTATTCTATATTCCTTTCTTTTACCACACTATTGTGTGAACAAAATTATGATGTTACCTTCTTAAGTCCTATATGCATATTCCTTCAAAATTTATACTATCAAAAAATTATACTTATCTTTTTACTCCTTAAAATAATCAACAAGAATTTATGTCTCAGTGCAATAAAAATTAATCACGTGCCTTTCACCTCTTGGTCAACAGTCCAGGGGCATTTACATAAAACCCTTTGTCATTTTGTTGTAGTTCAAATTAGAATTTATATTTAGCACAAATTTGTTAAACTTAACTCTTGTAGGATCAACCTCTATTCATCCTAACTACAAAGCTAGGTTAAAGTAGAGAATTTTAATTCGTGCTTTCAACACGCATCAAATTTTGGTGCCGTTGCTAGGGAGTTAATATTTTAATTGATTTGTCAAGTTAATATAAGTTCTTTTTTTGTCTCTTCCTCTATTTTACAGGTTTTTATGACTAGCAAATACTACACTTTTAGACTCCAAGAAATAAGAAAATTCATTGAAGCTCATCAATAAGTAATCTTGTCATCCTTAGCACCACCAACCTACTCATCTAGTTTATCAAAATCTGAACCAACAACTGCTTTCCATTGAATATCCAACTTTAGATATTACTTTTCAATTGAAATCTAGTCTAATACAAATGAGGTTTGTTCACTTGTACTTTGCGAAAGGTATCCATAATTTCTTTCTCAAGTTCCTACTTCTTAGACTTTGCAAATCTACTAGAAAAAGGTAGAGAATAAGCATTAGTAGAAATGGGAACCTTATAATTTACTATAGGTGCCAAAACACTAGTAGGACTAGTGGCTTCATCTTTCATAAGGGATGAGTTCCCTTTTTCTTTTGCTATTTTGGGTGCTTCCTGAAGTTGTTT
The DNA here is from genome assembly GCA_029379385.1 of Quillaja saponaria. Lineage (NCBI taxonomy): Eukaryota > Viridiplantae > Streptophyta > Magnoliopsida > Fabales > Quillajaceae > Quillaja > Quillaja saponaria. The sequence goes on from JARAOO010000029.1 coordinate 23,659, forward strand.
CCCACTCCTCAAAGTCATGGAACTTGCATTCTCTTTTGGATTAACCATAGTCTAAGACAAAAGTTCCCCATATCCTTGTGTTTTCATTCTACCCCTGTATTGGCCAATTAACTCACTTGTGTCTCCAAATTCTTGATTATTATCCAGTTTCTTGTTAGAATTGTAAAGTGTTAGAGGCCAAAGACTTAACTATGTCCTCAAAAGACATACCTTGATTTGGAGAGTCTTGTTATCTAGCTTAGTAAGGTGGTTGCGCTTGATGAAATCCCGGTTGTTGATTTAGAGGTACATTATGAATAGTTGGATTTCCATAGCTAAGGTTTGAATGATTTTTCTAACTCGGATTGCAGGTATATTGGATTATTCATCATATTTGCTTTGTCGCGGCCCTGGAAATCCACCCATGGCATTAACTTGTTCCACGGGTTCCTCTTGAAATGTAAGGTACATGTCGGTTGAATGTCTTACAACTGAACAAATTCCACAAGCCTTAGCTTGTTGCAAGTTCCCTACAGCCATTTGGAGCACAAGAGAGGTTAACAATTTGTTGTTCCAAAGAAGATGTGCTTACCTCATGAACTTTTTATGTTAAGGGCTCATGTCGAATACTAAATTGTTGAGAATTGGCAACCATGCTCGAAATCAAGTTCTTGACATCCTCCAATGTCTTGTCCACCAATGCTCCTCCACTTGTCGCATTAATCATGCTCCTCTCCATTGGGAAGAGTCCTTCATAGAACTACTGGTCCAACAACTGATCACTAATTTGATAATGCAAACAACTTGCACATAGCTTCTTAAAACGCTCCCAATACTCATGCAATGATTCTCTATTGTATTGCCTGATTCCACAAATTTCTTTTCTAATGTTGGCAACTCACGAAGCTAGGAAATACTTTTCCAAAAATAAAATTTTCATCACAGTCCATGTTGTTATGGATCGGATGGAAAGTGGTAAAGCCAATCTTTAGCGATATCCGCCAAAGAGAATGGAAAAGCCCTTAGCTCAATTTGCTCTTCGGTAATCCCAATAGGCTTCATGCTTGAACAAATCACATGAAACTCCTTTAGATGTTTGTGAGGATATTTTTCATACCCTCATATAAAGGCATGACTAGCCGAAAGAATAGATAACCAAACCTTCGTAACCTTAATTTTAAATCAAATAAACACATTTTTTTCTTTTACCAAACTTACCTAGGACCTCGGAGATTCCTTAAAGTTTTATTAATACCGAGAATGGACAGAGTGTAGTCTGAGTCAGTACAAAAGGATAACGAAAGAAAACTTAAAACAAAGCAGTAAACATGGGATATTATCCCATTACATAGAACCATTAAAACCTAAGCAAAAAAAAACCTACGAAAACCATCAATAAAGCCGAAAAGAAGCTATGGTTTATAGGCTCCAATAGACTCACATTACACAAATGACTTTAGTGCCATGCCGCTAATAAAGTGGCGCCAAGGTGGCCCTAGCCATTGCCTGAAAACATTTGTTTGGTACCACAATGCTAGATTTTAGGCGTCATGGCACCCCATGTCGTTGCAATGGCTCCATGATGCTTATAAATTAGAGCCTAGGCACCATCTGGTATGCATAATGGCTAGAATCAAAACTAAACTTGAAAAAACACGAAGCTCATGCAATTTGCTTGTTCCTTCTTCAATGTATGTGTCTAATGTAAGGTGTTTATAATTCATCCAAGTTACAAAGTCCCCTTCCTTGACCTAGTAGCATCCTTGAAGAAAACCAAAAGAAACTATCCTTTTCATTACATGCAAAGTTTACTAAGAAGTTAGCTGTGGCATTCACCTTTCTAAAGCAATGATAAATCACAATGTTATGTTCTTGAAATATTTGTACCAAGTTCCGAAACTTTCTACGAAATTTCCAAAGTGGTGAAGTCCTCCAAAAAATACACTAAACAAGAGCCATTGAGTCAGTATTCACAATGACAATATAGAAACCTCTTAACACACAATTTTTTAACCCTTCAAGGAGTGCTTTAAACTCCGCAACCATATTCGATTGATTACGTAAGAATGTACCATAAGCCCAAATAAAATCACATTTGGATGACCTTAGGATACCCCCCCGTAGCACCCTCCCTTGGATTACCTTGAGAGCAACCATCATAATTAAGCTTCATATAACCAGATGGAGGAGGCTGCCATCTAAGAACCATGACACTATTTAAGAAGAACCTCCTGGGCAGCCTAAAAAGTAGGAATCTGAGTTGATATGCATCATTCAAAGTAACTTTTGCTTTTTCTTTTAAAGAGCCTACAATAATGTTGATGACTTTCCAAACTTACTGAACAATAAGGAGGGAATTCATAGGCAGATTTTCAAAATTGGAAGCGTTTCTAGCCTTCCAAATTTCCTACATAATCAAGCATATAGTAACACACTAAAGATAACCAATTAAAGAAGAACTTCCTTGCCTCCACCAATAGTGAAACATATCATGCACATGCATCATTTCATATTGCATGTCAAAACTACTCATGAAAAAAGCCATACCTCCCTAGCAACTTAAGATGTGATGAACAAGTGTTGGATGGTCTCCTTATCATGGACTCTACAACACTTGCACCTTGAAACCATGGCATATCTAAAATGTACCAGGGCACTATCATGAGCAAAGTAACCTTTTGGTCACTAACCCTGTTTGAAATTTGTCTACTTTCCACCTATAGTCACAAGTAGACTACAAATACATCAAAAACTTTGCTAGTTCCTAAAATTTATTCTCATTCTCAGCCACTGACATTCTACCTTGCTTCAGTTGATTGAATTCAATCTCTAAGTATAGTTTCACACTCTCAGGAAAATACTACCTATTAAAAGCTTCCTTGCAGTTTTCCCATGTCAAGTCTACTTTTCTTGCCATCATAAACCTCTCAGTTCTCTTCCACCAGTATTCTGCCTCCCTTTCTAACATATAAGTGGCTAGAATCAGTTTATCAACTTCTTAATAGTCCATTACCATAAAGATCTTTTCTAGTTGGTGAAGCCACCTTTCAACTATGGTATGATCGCAGTTTCCTAAGAATGAGGGTGGATTTATCCTCCTAAAGTAGTCCATAAGTGCCCCCACCTCTCGAGGCCTTGGTCCTACTTCCTTACGATAAGCAACTCCCTCAGCAAGATGGACAGTAACTGCAACATTAGCAATTGCAGTTGTAGCCACTCCAACCTCAGTGGCAATAACATGTTCTCTAGACACACCCTTCAGTGCATTTGAGATGCCTTCTAAGATGACACTCTATATCCTTTTTTCAGGTGCCATCTTAGAAACATGTGCATAATCCCACTTTAGTCTAAACTTCTAAATAAAACATTCTTAATATTCTATTCTATTACATAATTACAAATAACACACTTCAGCATTCATAAGCATACATGTACTCCATGAAAGGCATTGAAGTACTACTTTACCAAATTACCTCCCAAGCCGAATAAGTAGAAACAAATCTGCTTTATCAACTGCCCAAATTAAAACATCATCCATATCAACAAATAAGAGTTGCTCTTCCACCTTTTGGTGAACAATATTTGGTAGGAGAACTTGCTCCTTACTTGGAAAATGATCATAACCAACTAACCTCAATCACCATATTGTCTTGGAACCTCATGAATAAGCAAATAAACAACCCCAACTTACACCAATGATCATACCAAAATTAACTACCAACATTCCACACCAAATTAGGTTCTATCGGACTTCTATAAGCAACTAATCATCTCCATAGTGGAGAAAAATAAAAAGGATTCACCATAACAGGATTCATGTTTTTACAATATTTAGCCAACATTAAATGAGACTATAAAGATTGACCTTTCCATCAGCCAAACAAAAGCTTCATAGAGAATGCACTATCAACTAGTGCTCGGATTATAAGGCCTCCTTCTTATATAGATAAGCAAACATTTTTTAGGATGGGAACGTAGAGTTTAAACTCTTGGTTAACCTTAGGTAATTAAACTAAGTTGAATTCAATGATCGGAACATGAGTAATTTTAAGATTTATGGGATTGTGTTGACTAGGATAGAAGGTATGCATAATATATATGTGTGTGTGTGTGTGTGTGTGTAAATACATGGCTTAAGATAAGATATGAATATTAGGTATTTGACAAAATGCCTAGGAGAGATTAAATGTTATTATATGCATAAAAGTTGAATTGTATAGGTTTTATTAGTTAAATAGTTAAGTAGAAAATATGGAATTTAACTATGTTAAGTTAAATCATAGAAGATAAATTATTGAATAAGTTGAAATAATTAACTTTGCTTTAAAATATAAAGTGTTTGATAGGAATTAATCCTCAAGTAGTGTGTAATATATATATAGAAGTAGTGTGTAATATATATATATATATATAGGTAGGATTTAGGAATCGTAGAATTAATTATGTAATGTCTATTTTAAATGATATATGAATTTATGATTTTCAGTTCCAGATCATGTCTAGGATATTCCAACATCCTCGCATTTTAGGCAAAATGACGATTTGCATCTATAAACTTAGTTAGTGAATTATATGCTCTTTGGTTGCTAGATTATATATATAATTGTATGCATATTTGTATAGATGTGTTATATGGAAAACTAAGTGTGTGTAATGTTTCATAGAGTTATTTTAATTATGATTGATGTTTGAAATTGTTTGTGATTGATAAAGGCCAATGAAGTGGTTTTTCTTTTTTATGATTTTTACTTCCAAAATTGAAATTTAGGCAGACTTAGGATATTCTAATTTCATATTTTGAGATATTTTGATTCTAATAAGTATTTTTAAAAAAATAGAGTACTTAATCCTGATGGGATGGATTATGTAAGGAGAGAAATCTATCGTGCGAGCCCGTAAATACTCGGTGAGGGGAGATATATGTTGTTTAGGGCAGATTTACTCGGTTAACCTTTTGTATACATTAATTACTCTAATTGCTTTATTAATGGTGATTTTTGAATATTCTGATTAAGTTATTTATCTTGTGTATTGTGTAAGTTGTGATTAATTGATTTTATAATAAATATATGCACATACATGTACTGGTAAATTAAGATATGAAATATAGTTATATGAGATTTATTAACTTATATGTGTTCTTTATGCTTTAGTTGATGCTAGTACCCTTGAGGTATATTTTTCGCTCACTAAGTCCTTTTGACTTTCTTCTCTGTTGTTTTTTCTAGTATCAGGAGATTAGCACTCATCGCGAAGGGATTTATGACTTGTCGACAGTATTGCAACAAGGTATATTATGGAATCACATACTTAAAGCTAAAGGATGAAGCTACTGTCACATTAGGTTTTGAGTTTGTTGCATTTTATTGTGTATAGTGGTTTAGATGTGGGTATTAATATGATGATTAGAGCTGAGCTCCTCTATGTATATTGATACTGCTGGTTACTGATTTTATGTAACCAGCTTATACATGTAAGCATTATCAGGCATGTTCTACTATATGGGGAACTTCTGCCAAAATTTTTAGTTAACAATTATGTATTCATTAATAAGTTTATGTTTTTAGTTTAATTCAAATAAATTTTCTTTGTTTTAACTATAAGTGTTTTAGTAGTCCTATGTGTTCAGTTGTGGTAAAGTCAGAGTTACGGAGGTTTAGTTATCTATAAATATAATAGCTAACAAGAAGTGAAAAAAATGCCCATTTAAACCATTTGGACCAGCTGTACTATTTTTATCTAATTGAAAATAGCCTCTTTTATCTCATCCCCTATAGAAACTTACTAAGAAGCTCATTATGCATAGAAGTAACATATGTAGTGATGTGAATCATAGCATTGATAAGGCTGTCCAAAATCAAGATGAGCCTTATTTGAGGCCTCTTACACGAGCAAGAGCCAAACAAATTCAAAACCTGGTTGCCATGGCCATTAGAGAAAGTTCAACCTAATTTGAACACTTGAAGCTCAATATGGGTGTGAATGAAGCCAAGCCCAATTTGATCAACCTTCTCTCTAGTGGGGGCATGTATGAGAATTAGTTCTGGGAATTCATACCAAAGAATTTCGTAATGAATGACTTACCCTTAGAAAGATCTATGAGTCTAGTTTCCAACACATTAAATGGTGAGCCATTTGGAGATCTCTAGAGAAAGTTATGACTATTTTAGTGAAGTCTGTTCCAGAACATAAATTAGGACAAATTGAACTCTCCTATTTTCTAGTAACTTTTGTTTTGTTTTATGCTTGTCATTAATACTTTTGAGTTGGAGTATGTTTTATAGTCAAAAGTAAGCCTTTATTAGTATTGGAATTGAATCACTTATACTTAGAGGGTTGTTCCAAGGTAGTCAAAGTATCTAATTTATTTTTGTGTTTTTTCTATGCTTAGAGGGTTGCTCCAAGGATTTTAAAAACTCATTGTATGCAGCCATGCTAGATAGTTTTTGTTGAATAATATTACAATTGCATATTGTAATTTTCTTATTTCTTATCTAAACAAAATCTTGTTTAGTGCAAAATTATACTCGATTCATATCACTATTCATTCTTCTTTCGAATAGCATGGCGAATCAACCTTGTAGTTCTTTTTATCACTTAAAATTTGTAATCAACCATCCTTGAACAATTTCCAACAATATATTTTACTGAGGCACATCATATTGGTATCAGAGCATAAGGTTTTTGAGTGAAACATGTGATGGAATGATTGTTACCCAAACAAAATTCGTTCCAAAAAAAATCCCAACAATGACCAACCAAAATAATCCCAACGACCCTAAGGGTCTTTCCATGGAACAAGCTTAAATTATTGGAATTCAATGAAGACAAGAAGAGATGATGGAACAAATAGGCCAAATAGCTCTGACCATCGAGAGATTAAACATACAACATCAAAACCAACCACATATGCAACAAGAACCAATAAGGGCTGACCGTGATGTTAAGGAGGAAGATGGAGAAAAGGACGACTTTGATGAAGAAGATGAGGAAAGACCACATCCAAGGAGGCAATATAGGATGACTGGAATTAACTTAAATTGAAGATTCCTTTATTCAAAAGAACCAACTCACACGAAGAATATTTGGAGTAGGTACAACGAGTTGAGAAAGTCTTCGAAGGCCAAGACTATTATGAGGTTAAAAAATATTAATTAGCTACCTTTGAATTTACAGATTATGTCAATTTATGGTGGGAGAATTTGAAAGCCCAACATAGGAGGGATGAGATAGGAGACATTAGAAATTGGAAGCTTATGAAAAGACTCATGCATAGGTGCTATGTTCCTAAATATTCAAGAACTGTATATTAGAATGCAAGGCCAAAGGTAGGGAGAATGTGTGTTAAAGATTTTGTGAAAGATTTTGAAGTGCTAATGATGAGATGTGAGCTACAAGAACCGCAAGAACAAACCATTGCTAGGTTTTTAAGGGGACTAAATAAAGAAGTTGCAGATTCTGTTAAGTTACAACCTTATCTATTTTTGGAGGATGTCATTAAACTTGACATTAAGGTGGAGAGGCAATGCAAAAGAGGTACATCAAAGAAAGGAACCACTTGGCCTGATACCACCTCCACATCCTCATGGATGACTTCCAAGAGGAATGAACAAAGGAATAACGTAGGAGATTCAAGTAAACCACAAGTAGACTCAACCAAAAGCAAAAAGCAGGTTGGTGTTCCTAACCCACCATTGGAAAGAGCCGAGATATTAAATGTTTCAAATGTCTTAGCCATGGGCATATTGCTTCTGAATGTCCGATGTAATTCGAAAATTTCAAAGGGAAATTGAAAGTAAGGATGAGGCAACCATAGAAGAAGTGGTAGGTGAGTGTGAAGAAGAGAGGGTTGTGGAATATGCCGATGAAAGAGAGCTATTTGTAATTTGGAAAATTTTGAATTCCCAAGTGTTATAGTGTAAATATAGGCAGCTTAATTAGTGGGTCAAATTTTCTTATTTATAGTTTTCTTATTTCTGTGTAATTTCTATTATGTATTTGGTTGATATTTAGTCTAGGTTCACTATGTTAGGTTAAACACTTTAGCCTATAAATAGAGGCTCCCTCTTGTACATTTAAAATCATCTGAATATACATTCTTTTTATATTCAACATGGCATCAGAGCGGGTTTAAAACCCAAGCCTGATCTTGGTCCGATTTTGAAAAGAACCTTAATTTTCTCTTTCTTTTATCTGGCCACCACATGAAGAAAAAGAAGAAGAAAAAAAAGGTCTTTGCCTCCAGCTATCATTAAACCTAGTTATTTCTTTCATTCAAGCCTCATTATTTCATCTTTTCTATCCCTAATTATCTCTATCATCTAAAAGACGGCTCACTCCCCTTTTCATTTCAAGCTTATTTAGGGTTTGACAATTCAACAGTACCTTTATGAACTTTCCGTTGTGTCTCTTTCCAACGGTACTCCTTTTATTTTTCTAGAAAATCCCGTTGTGCATTTTTCTAACGGTGCTCTTTTTATTTTTCCTGCAAATTCGGTTATGTCTCTTTCCAGCCAACACGAGTACTATTCATAGGTACCAGTATGTTCATCAAACAGATTGAAGATTTTCAGCTGTGTTTCTTTCCAGCGTGTCTCTCTATTGCTGCGTTTCATTCCAGCAGTACAATTATTGTTTATCGGGGGGTATTGTTCATCGGTATGTCTACCTCTGAAAAATCTGAAATCGGTATGTTAAAGCCTAGTACTTTTACCTTTGTGTTTTCTGGATCTCTTGTTATCAATGTCTCATTCTCAACTACTGAATATAATAAGTTCCTACAGTATCAAGCTACCCAGCAATCTTCTTATAGTAATTCTGTCTCTTGCCTCTCTCAGACCCCTTATGACAATTGGATTCTTGATTCTGGTGCCTCTGATCACATATCTGGTAATCCCAAACTTTTTTCTAGTATTAGTAATCTATCATCACTTTCCACTGTCACTGTAGCTAATGACTCCACAACCATTGCTAAAGGTATAGGTCAAGCCACATCATTATCTTCTTTGCCTTTAGAATATGTGCTTTATGTCCCTGAATGTTCATTCAGTCTGATTTCTATTAGTCAATTGACTCGTTCTCTCAATTGTTCTATCACTTTCATTGATGATTCTTTTACTATACAGGATCGACGTACGGGATGAACGATTGGCACAGGGCGTGAGTCACAGGGCCTCTACCATCTTACCACACTACCTACATCTTCAGTGGCTTGCTCCACAGATGTATCACCTATTCTCATTCACAGTCGATTGGTCATCCTAGTCTATCTAAGCTTCAAAAGATGGTTCCTCATTTGTCATCTCTGTCATCTTTAAATTGTGAATCGTGTCAGCTTGGCAAGCACACACATGCTTTGTTTCCAAAGCATAGTCGTTTTAGAGTAGAGTCTCCCTTTCATCTTGTTCATACTGATGTTTGGGGTCCTAGTAGTGTTAGTTCATCTTTGGGATTTCAGTATTTCGTAACCTTTATTAATGACGATTCTCGTTGCACATGGTTGTTTTTAATAAAAAATCGTTATGAGTTATTTTATATATTCCAACAGTTTTGTACTGAAATTAAACACAATTTGGTGTTTCTATTCGTATTTTGCGTAGTGATAATGCACGTGAATATTTTTCTACATCATTTCAGCACTTTATGACATCTCAAGGTATGCTACATCAATCATCTTGTTCTCACACCTCTCAACAAAATGGAGTTACTGAGCGCAAAACAGACATTTAATTGAAACAGCTCGCACTCTATTACTTCATGGTCATGTTCCACTTCGGTTTTGGGATAGTGTTGTACTTACTGCATGCTACCTTATTAATCGCATGCCATCTTCTACATTGCATAACAAAATTTCATATTCTATCATCTTTCCTAATCATCCCTTATATTCACTTTCGCTTCGTATCTTTGGTTGTATTTGTTTTGTTCATGATCTAACACCTGGACAGGATAAACTCTCTTCCAAATCAATTAAGCTGCCTATATTTACACTCTAACACTCCCCCTCAAGTTGAAGCATAAAGATTATATGTTCCAAGCTTGTTACAAGATCCAGTGCTGAATCTGAATATAGGGCCATGACTCATACCACTGCTGAGTTAGTTTGGCTGAAAAATCTATTAGACGAAGTTGGATTTCAGTACTCACAGCCTATAGAGTTAGTATGTGATAATCAAGCTGCATTACATATTGCATCAAATCCAGTCTTTCATGAACGAACAAAACATATAGAAGTTGACTGTCATTTCGTTCGTGAGAAGCTTATGGATAATACAATCAAACTACGTATGCAAAATCAGAAGATCAGTTAGCAGACTTGTTCACAAAATCTTTGACAGGAAACCGATTGCGATATCTATGCAACAAGCTTGGAACATATAATCTTTATGCTCCAGCTTGAGGGGGAGTGTTAGAGTGTAAATATAGGCAACTTAATTAGTGGGTCAAATTTCCTTATTTATAGTTTCTTTATTTTTGTGTAATTTCTATTACGTATTTGGTTGATATTTAGTCTAGGTTTACTATGTTAGGTTAAACACTTTAGCCTATAAATAAAGGCTCCCTCTTGTATATTTAAAATCATCTGAATATACATTCTTTTTATATTCAACACCAAGCAAAGGTGGATAATGAGCAGTAGGAAAATCTCTTCCACACTTGCTTCTTGGAAGGCTTGGAAATTTGATAGAAGGGCATTGTATAATGGGTTCAAAGAAACCTATTCCTTTACAATGGATGGGAAAAAGATCATTTTAGCTCCTTTTAGTCCACAACAAATGCTCAATGATCAACAAGCCATGAAGAAAGAAAAGAAGACAAACTTGTTTGCAGCCAAAGGTGAAGTGGAGAAAGCCTTACAAGATTCCAACTTGGCTCTCATGTTAGTTATCAAAGAAGCTATATCAAATGATATGATTTCCTGTTCCTCACAAATTAAGGAGCTCATAGAAGAGTTTACTGATGTGTTCCCTGAAGAATTACTAAACGGGCTACCACGACTTTGTGGAATTGAGTACCAAATTGATCTAGTACCTAAACTACCTTACCAAATAGGTCAACTTATAGATGTGCTCCCAAAGAGGCCAAGGAGTTACAATTACAAGTTGATGAGTTGCTGCAAAAAGGGATATCTAAGGGAATCCATGAGTCCTTGTTCGTTTCGTGCTTTACTGGTATCAAAGAAGGATGGAACCATGAGGACATGTGTAGATAGTCGAGCCATCAATAAAATCTTAGTAAAGTATCGTTATCCTATCCTAAGGCTGGATGATATGCTAAATGAATTACTTGGGTCAAAAGTGTTCTCAAATATGGATTTAACAAGTGGCTACCATCATATCTAAATTAAAGAAGGGGATAAGTGGAAAATAGCCTTCCAGACAAAACATGGGTTGTTTGAGTGGATGGTGATGCCATTTGGTCATTCTAATGCTCCAAGCACTTTCATTTGACTAATGAACCATGTGCTGTGACATTTCATTAGCAAGTTTGTGACACACTTTGATGAGAACACCTTAAAAATGTCTTTGAAGTGCTTTGTCAAGAAAAGTTGTTTGGTAACATCAAGAAGTGCATTTTCTATTAAGATCAGGTCATTTTTCTTGGATTTGTGGCATCCAAACATGGCATTGAGGTTGATGACGAGAAAATTATAGCCATCAAAGAATGGCTTATTCCTACCACAGTCATGGAGATAAGAAGTTTCCATGGTTTAGCTTCATTCTATAGAAGATTTGTAAAAAATTTTAGCACCATTTTAGCTCCTTTGACTGAATGTATCAAGAAGGATGGAGAGTTTAAATGGAACAAGGCTGGCCAAAAGAGCTTCGAATTGATTAAAGAGAAGTTGTGTTTTGCTCCTATCTTGGCACTTCTTTATTTTTCCAAGATTTTTGAGGTAGAATGTGATGCTTTGGGAGTGGGATTGGGGCTATCCTTATGCAAGATAGGCATCCCATAGCCTATTTTAGTGAGAAATTGAATGGAGCAAGTCTCAACTATTTTGTCTACGGTAAAGAGTTTTATGCTTTGATTTGGGCCTTAAAAACTTGGCGGCAATATTTACTTCCAAAGGAGTTTGTCATACACACAAATCATGAATCCTTGAAGTATTTGAAAGAAAAAAGAAAAAAAAAGCCGAATTGAAGACATGACAAGTGGGTGGAGTTTTTTAAAGCTTTTCCATATGTGATTAAGTACAAAAAGGGCAATGTCAACAAAGTGGCTAATGCTTTATCCCGAAGGTATGCTCTTGTTTCCCTAATAAATCCCAAGCTCATGGTGGATACTTAGCAGGTCATTTTGGTAAGAAAAAGGCCTTAGAAATGGTCTAGGAACATCTTTTGGCAGGGCATGAGTCATGATGTACATCGGGTCATTGAAAGATGTGTGACTTGCAAGAAAGGCAAGAACCAAGAAACCAAGTCTCATAGTTTATATATGCCCCTACCTGTACCAGATCAACCATGGATAGATATGAGTACGGACTTTGTACTTGGGCCACCACAAACGCAAAAGGGGAAAGATTCGGTTTATGGTAGTAGTGGATCAATTTTCAAAGATGTCTTACTTCATTCCATGCCATAAAACCGATGAGGCATCCAATATAGTAGACTTATGCTTTAGAGAAGTAGTAAGATTGCATGGAATTTCGAAGAGTATTGTCTCCGATCGAGATACCAAATTTATGAGCTACTTTTGGAAGACATTATGGAAGAAGTTTGGAACAAGACTACTCTTCAACACAGCTTTGCCTTTACAAGGATGTCTTTTGGTCTATGTAATACCCCGGCCACCTTTCAAAGGTGCATAATGGCCATCTTCACCGATATGATGGACCAAGGGCTTGAAGTTTTTATGGATGACTTTTTAGTTTTAGGCAATTCATATGATGAATGTCTCCATAATTTAACTTGTGTGCTTAAAAGATGTGAAGAGACCAACTTGGCTTTAAATTGGGAGAAGTACCACTTCATGGTACAAGAAGATATAGTTCTTGGCCATAATGTGTTGTCTAACAAAGGAATCGAGGTAGATAGAGCTAAAATAGAAACTATAGAGAAATTACCTCCCCTAATTCAATAAAAGAAATAAGAAGCTTTCTAGGCCATGCCGAATTCTATAGGAGATTCATCAAAGACTTTTCAAAAATATCAAAACAACTTCATAATCTCCTAGAAAAAGACACTCATATTTGATGATGCATGTCTTGTTACATTGAGCTAAAAAATAAATTGATATCTACCCCTATAATTATAACTCCAAATTGGAACCTACTGTTTGAATTGATATATGATACAAGTAACTTTGTGGTAGGAGTAGTGTTAGGGCAAAGAAAAAAAAAAGATATTTCACTCTATATATTATGCTAGCAGGACCTTCATTGATACTCAATTGAACTATACCATAATTGAAAAAGAACTTTTAACAGTAGTGTTTGCTTTTGATAAGTTTCGCTCGTATTTAATCGGAACTTCTGTCATTGTATTTCCTAACCACTCTGCTATTAAGTATTTGATTGACAAAAAGGATGCAAAGCCTAGGTTGATAAGGTGGATCTTGTTACTACAAGAATTTGACTTGGAGATTAGAGACCGAAAAAGGCTCTAAAAATCAAGTAGTAGATCACTTATAAAGGCTGGAAGGAGATGATAAAGTGGCTGAGCCCCATCATCATAAACGAAACCTTCCCCGGATGAATAACTCTTCCATGTTGTTCACAAAAGGTTGCCTTGGTATGTTAACTTTGTCAACTATCTAGTTGGCAAGGTTTTTTCTCCTCAATTAACTTCTCAACAAAAGAAAAAGTTTTTATAAGATTTTGTGCTTGGGATGACCCATTCTTGTTTAAGCATTGTGCTGATCAGATTTTAAGAAGAAGTGTTGCGGAGGAAGAATTAGAAAGCATACTTCACTATCATGCTTGGGAGTATGGAGGTTACTTTGGAAAGAGCTGAACAACTACAAAAGTGCTCTAACCATGTTTTTTTTAGCCTTCATTATTTAAGGACACTAACGACTTTGTTTCCAAATGTGACAAGGTGCCAAAGGATGGGAAACATCTCTACGAAAGGTGAAATGCCACTCAACAATATTGTTTGATATATGGGTGATGAACTTTATATGTCCATTCATCTCCTTATACACCAATCAATACATCTTTGTTGCTGTGGATTACGTCTCCAATTAGGTTAAAGCCATTGTTGTGCCAACCAACGATTCCAAAATCGTGACTAAATTCTTGAAAAAGAACATCCTCATAAGCTTTGGCATACCCCAAGCATCATTAATGATGGAGGGTCTCACTTTTGCAATAAACAAGTGGGAGTCCTTCTTGCTAAAAATAGGGTGACTCATAAGGTTACACTAGAATATCATCTACAAACAAGTGGACAAGCTAAGGTCTCTAACGGGGATATCAAGAGGATCCTAGAGAAGACATACGTCTTTCAAGAAAAGACTAGTCCAAGTGATTGGATAATGCACTATGGGCATACCATATAGCCTACAAGACCCCTTTCAACATGTCTCCCTTTCGGCTAGTTTTTGGAAAAGCTTGCCACCTACCAGTTAAGTTGGAACGTAATGCTTATTGGGCAATTAAAAAGTTAAACTTTGACTATCCAGCAACTAGTGAAAAACGACTCCTTTAATTGAATGTGATGGATGAGTTTAGGCTGAATGCTTATAAGAATGCCATACTCTACAAAGAGAAGACCAAAAGGCTGCACCATCAAAGGATTATTGAGCACCGCTTTGAGCCAGGTCAACAAGTCTTTCTCTATAATTCCCAGTTGAAGTTTTTGGGGAAAGCTCAAGTCAAGATGGCTTGTCTATTCATCATCGCTAAAGTGTTTCCATACGGTGCTGTGGAGTTGATTGCCACTAATCCGCATAGAACATTCAAAGTGAATGGACAACATTTGAAAAGCTATTAGGAAGAAAAAATGAATGATAATCATACCTCCATCAATCTTGGCAATCCCACTTATGCAAAACTAAGTCAAGCTAAGGACTTTAAACCAAGCACTTCTTGGGAGACGACCTATGTTTCTAAACCCTTTTCTTTTCTTTTCTTTTCTTTTTTTTAATTGATTTTTACTTTATAATCAGCCTTCATCTCATCTCTGTCATGCCAAAAAGAGAACCATTAACCATAACAAGAAGCAACCATGCCACGCCTACTGAGTTACGATGTCCAAATTTCAAAAAATCGAGGTATGTACTTAGAGACTAAAACGCCGCAACCTTACTACACTCACGCCATGACATCCTAATTGTAAAGGAAATATGTTTTCAAAGAAAAAAAAAAAAGCTTGACGCAATCGCTACACCAAGTTGGAGCTACAGTGCCACTAAACCTAGAAATTAAAATTTTCAAACAGAGAGTCTTAAGCAGCAACGCATCATCCTTGTGCCCCAGTGTCCACTTTTGTTAAAAATTTGGATTTTACCTAGAGAGCTTTGAGTCGCGACACAGTTTTCTTAAAGTCATGGTGACCGAGCCCATGTTTCAAAATTTTCAAAATTTTCAAATTTTAAGGCACTATGCCCTAGTACCTGGCGGGATTTCTTTTAAAAAAAAGGTTTTAGACCCCAAAACCTCTCAAACTCAAAACCTAACACCATATTCTTAAAATCAAAACTAGAATTGAATTCTCAAACCCAAACCCCATTCTTGTTAAATTCCATCACTTTTACTCGATTCCCTCACTGACATCACAGTGTAAGCATGAATTTCACTTGGCTTCAACACAAGTAAGTTCTTCTACCTTGCTTCTTATTCTTCAAATTTTTCTTCAAATAAGATGTTTTTCTTATGTTCTATAACTTATTTGCTTCATGCATAGTGGGTAGATATCTTCATTTAGGAGATTGTGCATAGTTACTGATTTTGGATTTTTAGTTACGTGGGTGTTACATTTTGAATCAAGATAATGTGTTCTTAGGCTTAGATAGATTGAATTGATGAAATATGTATATGTAATATCTTACCATAGCATCTATCTTCAAATTTCTTGAATGCAATTTGAAAATCTTGTGAGAGTTGAACTAAGTGTAGGGCGAGGGTGATGGAATATTGATAAGGATTGTATGAGTTCTTTTCCATTGATGCCAATGTGCTGAAGTTTAAGATTTTTGTTCTGATTGGTGTCAAATACCCTTTGTTAATTATAGGCTATTGTTGACATGTGTTGATCGGCATTATAGGGATTGGGATTATACTTGTTTTGCTTTTCAGGATCATGGCACCGAAATCTATGGTAACAAACACTCCTGTTCTGCTGGACTAAGCTTCAACAATAGTAGGTTTGTTTCTACTGAATCTCAAAAGAGATTTCACAAGGGGCTAGTCAATAAGAAACTTGCAGCTTAAAGGGGTTTTCAACATAGCTTGGGTTATTTCCCCTAAATAATCAGATAAATTGCTAACAAGAACTGGGTTAAATTGTGTGCACCCCCCACAGCTAGAGTTGTCCTACTAGTTAGAGAATTTTATGCCAACCTTGTGGTGCATATTGACAGCAAGGTCATGGTCCGGGAAAAGGTAGTGCCATTCACGAGCATCGTGATCAATGCATTCTATGGCATTCCAAACATTCCAGACATGGAAGTATGTGCAATATGCTAGTGGCATAATGGATTATAATAAGGTGATCAATGTAATATGCTATCAGGGTTCCATTTGGAAGTTAACTAACGGGGAGCTGGTGCATTTCAATTCAAGCCAACTGCATTCCATTCCAAGGGCTTGGTACTACTTTATTCTTGCCAACATATTGTCAAATGGACATGCAAGTGATGTTACCAAAGAGCGAGTCATCCGTAGTTTTACAATCCTCTGAGGTATTACTATTGATATTGGTCATTTAATTCATAGTGTCATGTTGCAAACAGTGAACAGTAGGCACCTCAGCCTATGGTTCCCATCCCTCATCACTGAATTATGCTGCAGGGCTAGTGTAATTTGGGAGAACAATGAGCTGCTAGTACTTCCAAAAGGCCCGACTAATGACAACCTGATGAAAAAGTTCATGCATGGGAACTTCGAAGCAGGAGAGAATGATCCAGCATGTCCAGCTTATCTAGCACCAACTGGTGTACAGCGACTCACCATGGCCCAACGAATTTCTCACTTGAAGGTGCAATGTGCCGAGCATTAGTAGCATAACCATGCTGTCAATCATCAAAATAACGAGCAGTTACGGATGATGTTGTACCAAGTAAGGTAAGGTCCTACTACATTCCCTCCTTACCCTGAGTCTCCAACTCCTTTCCATTTTCCCAAGGGTGATGTCAACATTGACTTTGACGAATAAAGGGAGTTCTTTTTTATCCTTTTGTTTTTGTTTTTGTTTTTTGTTTCTTTTCTTTCTTTGTTTTGTTAAACATTAGGACACTGTTTAGTTTAGGTTTGAGGGTGTAATTTTTAGTTATAGCCTATTCGTATGTATAATTGTGATCCCCTAATTATTTGTAATTTGTTTAGACATGATATCTAGGATATGTGTTTCCTTTTCAAGTATTGTTTTAAGTAGGATTGCAATTTCAATTTCAATTTCAATTTGTTAATGATGTTCAAATGTCCCCTATTCCCATGATATTACTTTATTTATGCATTGATTTTGATTTTGATTTTTGATGATAATGCAAGAATTTTTTTGAATTTATTATAATTAGGGCAAATATTTCATGCATCCATATCTACACAAGACTATTTTCACCTAAGATTGATGTTTTTAAATGATTTTTCCTTTATAACCATTAGATTCTTTTTTACCTCTTCAATTAGTGTGAATTCCTCTTGAGGCGAAATCGTAAATGAAACTTAGTTGAGAACATGATTTAGCCTATTTTTGGACCGATAAAGCATTTGTTATGTCCACCTTTTGATTTTATATATCCTTAGAAACCCACTTTTGAGCTAGAAACCTATTCTTTCTAGCACATGTATATGTTAACCAATTCTTTTCTCCTTCCTTTTTTTTTTTTTTTTTTTTTTGGTAAGACCAATTTGCACCTTTTTACTTTGAGCACATTGAATATGTAGTTTTATTGAGCTATAAAAGGGATAAGCTTGAAGCAAGTCTGTGAGGGTAAGTGCAAAGCAAGGAAAATAAAATAAAAATTTATCTTCCACATTTGATAAAAAGTAAGTTTGGGAGAGTATGTGGAAATTCCTTGAGGAGTGGTCTACAAACCAAAGGTTTGGTAGAAAATATTAGAAAGAAAAAAGGAGAAAAAGTGGAAAGCATCTATGCTCACACAAAAAGAAATATATTGGGTGATGATAACAAATAATTGTAATGAAAAGTTTTAAGCCTGAGTGAGTGGGAGTTAACACCTTACTAAAGAAAATGTGGCAAAGAAGGGTAAGCTCTTGTAAAGAAATTGTGCTTTGGGTAATTGAGCCTAAAATTTCCATTTCACCAAACCTTTACCCTAACTTTACATTACAAGCTAAATGAAAGACCTATCGATTTTTTACTAAGTATTAGACTACATTAGTAGAGAGAGGAATGAAAGGTGAAATTCTAGGGGTTAAGACTAGTCTTTGAGTTATTTTGAAAATATTTATGAAGCCATTTAAACTTTAAATGAAGATTCCTTGCACACAGACACACACATTAAGTTTGCCCGAACATGATAAATTTAAAGCTATACTTGTGTTTTGTCTTGAGTGAAGCCTTTGTTAAAAACTCTGGGGATTTTAGGAGAATAATTAGTTCATTGTTGACAAGTTAATTGTTATTCATGTTTGTTTATTTTATTTCTTTTTGCTTAGGACTAGCAAAATACTAAGTTTGAGGGTGTGATAACTCTGTAAAATATATTTATTTCACTATGCTTTTAATTCATATTTTATGCTAGATCCTAGGGTTTTGAGTTAGAATATTAGTCAAATTTAGTTTTTATTTATTTTAGGTTGTTTAGGAGTTTTTACTATGATTAGGAGTTGTTTTATGATTTTGTTATTTAATTTTTTTAGGTGTTTGTGCAGTGTCCTAATTGTACATAAAAAAGAGAGAAAAATGGAAGCAAGCACCAAAGCATAAAGTGTTGAGGCACGAGAAGATAAAAGTTGATGATTTAACCTGAAAGCATTGCACTATAGCATGACCAAGCTAAAGTCACGACACTGTTAAATCGAGGCAATTGCAAATCAGCCAAAGAGCTCAACGCCGCAGCTCCTATACCTTAAGTCTTGGTGTCTCCAATCTAATATGTCCAGATATCAGACAGAGAGAGATGCACAGCAGCAATGATGGAAGGAAGTCATTGCGCCTCAATTGGAAATATGACTTTGTAAACAACTCGAGAGGATGGCACCGCAACGCCCAACCACTTAATGCCATGGTGTGACATGTTGTAATCCAAGTAAGAGTGTGTTAGAAGCTTCGATGCTACAACACCATTATGTGCTTTATAAGAATCCTAATTCAATTGAACTAGGACCAAAAGTTCTATAAAATAAGGTGAAAGTTGAAGTTTAAGGATATACCAAAGCTCGTGATAGAGAGTACCTAAGGAGCTAAAAGAGACCCAAGGTAGTGACAATTTCTAGTTTCTATTCCCTTCTTGTTAATTTCTATTTACTTGTAATGGCGTCTTTATTGTTTGTGTTTTCAGTAGTTAATAGGGAGTAGTCGTATTCGAGGGTTGCAATTGAATTCACATGTAGCCAATGTGGCTTTTGTTTTAAATTAATGCATGCTTTAGTTTCTATATTTATGTTGCCTTGTTCTTTATGCTTCTAATTGATTGATCACCAGTTAGATTAATTAAGAATTTTGGGATTGACTTGGAAAAGTCAATTTTGGGATTAGCTTTAGGCAATATAACATATGTTTGGATTGTTCATGTGATTTGGATAATCTAATTTGTTTAAGAGATAAGAATATACTCTTTAACCATAAGTATCCAGTAAGATATGTTGGTAATTAATTAAAAAAATTTGGGTTAATATTAAACTATTGTATGAATTGAATTAAGTCAAAGTCAATTAGGTGTAATATGAGAGATTCGTGAACCTAGGTGTTACTTTTAATCTTTCAAAGTCAGTTAGGTTGCATAATATTGATATTTAGCATTAGAAAGTAAATTATTCTTCATGGGAATAATATCTACTTATCATTGTATTACTTGAGGATGATACATACACTTGTGTTGTAAAACCCATATAAACTAATAGTTGAATGTCCATGGTTCAAAAAAACCTTTACAACACTGAATATTAGAGCTCAGTAACATTTACAAGTTCAACCACAATTTCTTCGAGTAGAAATTTACCAAGCTTACACCTAACCCTAGTTTCTCTCAGACTCCTCACAAAGAATGAGAAGTGATTTCATAGAATCACAAAAGCACTTATAATACAAAACTAATCAAGATAATGAAAATTGGAAGCTCTGATTTGAGTTTACAGAGAAAAAAGAATATGAAAGATAGGTCTTTCTTTGTTTTTAAAATAGATTTGTTAGTTGAAGCTTGTGAGAACAAGATTGTAGAGCAGCGTTTAAAATTCAATTCTTGATTTGCTTAGAGTTGATAAAATACTTGGTCTTGAGCTTTTTTAGTCAATTTATAACGTGAGTTGTAAAACTAACCGTTATCAAAGAATGATTTGCTTCTGATTCAATCAGCTCTTGTCACACTCTTTTCTATGGAACTTAAGCATGAGTTGAAATTTCAGGTTAAGTACACAAAGATAGTGGAAAATACATTTTTCTCGGAGCTGCCCTTGTTTGTCCGTTTGTGAAATTTTGGCTTGAATGATATTTTGAACAGACTCAGTTGAGTAAGATGATGAATAGTTGAAAAGACATCGCGAATTGTCATTTTATATAGCTTATAGTTGACATCTTTTTTAGCTCTTTAACTTCAATCCACTAAGTAAGTAAAACAACTTTGTTTTTTCTTGTACACTAGCAGCTTAGTCGACTCGATAGATTCGTTGACTAACTTTCAGTTGACTGGACGAACAAGTTTGTTTAGTTTCTTTCTTGAGTCAATCTTTCTTCAAATGAATGTAATAATAAAAACATTTCGTTTTGAATTTAGTATAAGCTTAGTTGATCATGAAACGTTTTTTATATATATATATATATATATATATATTTCTGCAGTGCAAGTCTTCGGTTGATTTTTTTTTTTCTTTTCAATTATTGAACCGGTGCACTTTTTCTTCATTTGATGTGCGATGAAATACTTTCAAGTGATTGGCAAAGATCTTTAGCTGATCACTTCGGCTAACTGGCTTATGATAAAATAACGCCGTATTTGAATTTAATCCAACATAGTTGATCAAAATCAAATTTGAATTAAGAGTATCAAATACTCATTTAATTCAACATATTTTTCAAATTTTTTTTTTGTAAAATCGTAATTTCTTTTAACCATCCAAATGAAGGAATGTCAATTTTTTTAAATTTTAGACATGAGTATTGTTTCTGTAAATTTCAAGGGAAAAGTATTTAAGTTAATAAAAGAAAATACAATAGAGTACTATGGGATGGTGAATAAAAGATTAGGATGAGAAAAGTTGTGGACTCGACATGTTTTTATTTTTTATTTCCATATAAACATTTATTCTAATAATAGTGAAATTACCAGCATGCTTATAAATTGTAAATGGAAAAAAAATAAATAAAGTAACTAAAATTAATCCTTATATACGTATTTTAAACAAAAATGCATAATACAAAAAGTGATGCTAAATTTTTTCTGTTAGTTAATTTCGAATGATTCATCAAACCTTGTTCCTATAAATATTTATCTATCTCAAGAATTATATTAAAATTTTAACATGATTAACTGAAGTGAACGTGGCAAAGTTATGCTGAATCATCCAATCAAAATTCGCCATCTCAAACTAGGCATGTGTTGCATGTGAGTCCACTTTAGATATCACTGTTGCACCTAGGACATGGAAACTCACTATCTGTGGTGGATTACACAGTGAACGAGAATCTAATTAGCATCGGTCTTCACCTCACCTGGTCACCTACACCATACCAACCATACATGGCTAGCTTGGACGGTACTTTAACAATTTAGTTAAATAAAGCACCCGGACACGACCTACAATCACCTACTTTCTCAATAAACAATTACCTCAACAAGGAAAGCTAAACATAAACGACAACACAACATAGAGATAAGATTTAAGAGAGTGAGATAGAAGATACAGGAGGAGTACACATCAATTTCCCACCTCCTATCCTTTCCATCTAAGCCCTCCTTTTTCTCTGTTTTCAACAGTCCATCACCTATTTCTTTTTGTACGCTCTGATTCCCAATTTCAAGATCTGCAAAGGAAGCAAAAACAGTTTCAATTTCAGGCATTGGAGCATGAGTTCTTTTGGTAACAACCCAAATTCTTGGACACCATTTAGTTCTTTCAGAGACTGTTCTCAAGGAATTTGTAGCATATACTGCCCGCAATGGTGCTACATCATTTATCCTCCTCCTCCCCCACCTAATTCAGATCTTGGTGGTCTTGACAGTGATGATCCTTCCGGCTTTGAATTCTCTCCCCTCATAGTAGTGATTGTCGGCATCTTGACCAGTGTTTTCATCTTGGCAACATATTATGCTATCATCTCAAGGTACTGCAGGGGAAGAAGAAGTGGTCAAGTTAACCATGATTCGAGCAGCTTGGAAATGGATGAAAATGGCGATCATATCAATAATGGGTCATCTCAGGCTTCATCTTCCGGATTGGATGAGGCTTTGATCAAATCAATTACAGTTTGTAAGTATAAAAAAGGTGATAGGTTAATTGAAGGTACTGACTGTTCTGTCTGTTTGAGTGAGTTTCAAGATAATGAGAGCTTGAGATTATTGCCAAAATGCAATCATGCCTTTCATCTCCCATGTATTGATACCTGGTTGAAATCACACTCAAGTTGTCCTTTATGCCGCTCTAATATAATTATTGCTTCCTCTGCCACTTGTTTGCCTCATCATCAAATTCAAGCAGATCAATCTTCAATTGCAATTCAAGATGCAGTAAACATCAATGTCTCTACCCTAGAATACCATCATCGTAGGAATTATGGTACTATTACAGTGGTACAGAATTTAGAAGGAAGTCTCCACCAAGACAATCGAGTTGTTAGTATTTCTGGCAATGATAAGGACAATATTGTAGAAAGAGATGATGGCACAGTAATTGAGATAATTGGGCAAGATCAGGAGGAGTTTCAGCAGCCAATTAAGAGGTCAATCTTATTGAATTCATGTTCTTCTCAATGCCGTGTTACAGTTTCAGATATACTAAATGCTACTCGAGACGATGAAGAATTTCAGAGATCGATTTCAGCAGGGAGACTGGTTTTCCAAAGGTATGAAAAGTAGAAATTCCCATTTTACCAAATTGACTGGAGATTCTTCTAAAGTAAACCCCCCAGGTTTGGTTTTGTTTGTAACATAATTGACAAGAACACATACCAGAAGAGCAGAGTAGTATATTTACTAAAATTTGACACAGGAAATTATGACTTTGATAAGACTTCATTCTCTTAAATTCTATTGCAGTTTCAAATAGGACTCTATTTCGGTCATGACTATAGACTCAATTTGAACATCGCTGTCTGAATATTTTAAAATGTTAATAAAGAAGAAAGATTCAAGGTTCACTCTCAAGTTAAAACAAAGAATAGGAAATCGTACTGAATTAAAAATAAAAGAACAACAAGAGATTAACAGAATAATATTTAAGGCGACGCAACAAAAAGCATATATCAATTCTGAAGACATTCTCCGTTTTGTTAATATGATTATTTTGGTAGAAAAATGCTGCTAAATAGTAGTTCATCGATAGAGCAACCCTAAGTACTTGGTTGGTGTACAGTATCCACATCCTCAGATTCATTTGTTATATAATGGTATCATCATTCCTATGTATAACATATTTTACCTTTTTAGAATTGAATTTTTACAGTTTCTTTTATAAAGTTGATCTTCAAGTTCTATGTTTATATATGTGTGCTATGGCCGCTTAGGAAGTGTCATGGTCCAGCTCAGCACGTATTCTCACTTTCCAGTTAGACCCGATTTCACATTCCTTGAATTAGTACCAAAAACGTAAATATCACTGCTGCAAAAAAAAGTAAACAATCATTTTGCCTGCAAAATTCCAAGAAAAGAAATGAACTTGATAGATATATGCTCGTAAGTTACTAAACAAGTCGGAGCAAAAATCATATAATGAAAGAGAAACTGAGATACTTGAGCAACAGCTTGATGGTACATAAACATTCTTTAACATGAGAGTTCACTTGCTCGAATCTCATCCTCACATCCCTTAACGGAAACTAGCCAACCATGGCACACGCAATATACAAGAAATAATTTTAAGTTTATTCATGAGCAACAACGATGACCTGTTTCCCAATATTGCGACCACTAAAAAGTCCAACCAAGGCTGCTGGCCCATTCTCAAGGCCTATAGCTGTATCTTCAATGTACACAATCTGGGGATTCTTTGATATGAGGCAAAACAAGCTCCAAGAATTTGGGGTAGAGATAATAGTAATCAAAAACAGAAAATCCTTGTACCAAGACCCGTTTATAAATGATGCGAATCAAATTCTTTATCCCTTCAAATTCATCAAGATTATACTGTGAGATCATTCCACAAACCACAATGCGTCCATGGTCTCTCATATTAAGTAGCACTGCATCTAGTGTCTTTCCCCCCACTTTCTCAAAGTAAAATGTCAATGCCTTCAGGGAAGTACCTAGAGTAATTCCAAGGGTAGGACAATGTTCATGACATTTATTTTACAAGATTAAAATAATTTGAAGTTCTTCAGAACTGAAATTCTCAAATCTGACCTTTCAAAGCTGCGTCCAAATCCTGCTCTTCCTTGTAATTGAAAGCCTCATCAAACCCAAATTTATTCTTCCATGGATCAACCTAATTATTAAAATTAAAATTATCAATGTCAAATATAGATTTATTAAGTTTTTTTCTTTGTTGACCAAACACATATAAAGGGCATGGTGAAGTACATCTCTGAAACAGTGGATGCATGGTGAGAGGTTTCAGTCAAAGTTATCACATACATCTCAATAATAACTAATTTATTTTAGGAAATTGAACCTTAATGTCAGAAGTATATCAGACACTGAATTACCACAGCATACCTTCTCTTTACTTCCTGCACTTCCAACAACATAGCAACCCAATAGTTTAGCAAATTGCCCAACAAGCTGTCCAACTGCACCAGATGCAGCTGAGACAAAAACATATTCTCCTTTCTTGGGAGAAGCTACTTCGTAGAAACCAGCATATGCAGTCAATCCTGGCATACCTACAAAAAGTAGAAAGCAAAAGAAAAAATAATTCATGGTGAAATTGTATCTGATTCTCATACCCACTACTATTTTCGGTTTGACATTGCACACTTCTCAAACCTTTATAATAACTCTAGTTCAAAGTACCCAAGTGTGTTGTTCAGTGGATCTGTTGTGTTTCTGTTGAATTCCATGGTTTTATGCAGTATCTTAATGACAAGAACATTGTTTAGAACCAGAAGAAATAAAAGCTGAACTACAAATGAACAAGCACAGAAAAGCAAACTTGCAAAAACTAAATATGACAAAAAACTGCATAGGCATGGCTTAACTTGATGCAATATAAGTTAACTACCTCTTTTAAAATAAATCAAACTAGAATCAGACTTATTTATACCTCTTAACAGATCTGCTCAGTCAAATAATTTAATGTCAATATTTCCACATCGCACAAGACCCGACAAACTTAAACTCCAAATTTCCATGTAAATTATAAGCACACAACTTCAACTGTTATTTGTAATAGTTCATAATTGTAGTTTCAAAGATAATAGCATGTACAGTTGTCTTTACTGCAAAAGTAAAACTCTAGGATTTTGTTCTTTTCTTAGTTACCTAGAAGTCTGGTATAGTAGGAAAGCGGTACATCAGTCTACTGAATCTTAAAAAGGCTTTCAGTTGAGGTGATCAGGCTGTACTCTTCCCATCCAGTTAATCCCCAACTAAGTCTCCTTCCTTGAAGTTTGCGTGCCCAGAATCTAGAGCTTTAGCCACTCCCAACCCAGTTAGTGGCTGCGAGAAGTCCCCAGTAAAAATTAAAAATCCTTGCGTAAATACATATAGGACTTGATTAACTGAAGTTTATTCTTTTTATAACTCACAGGAACTTAAATTACAAGTTTATGGCAGAAAGATCTAAATAGTTTCTATATTAGAATTCCATATACTTTACTGACTATTTTATAGTTTAGTTGCTATAGAATGCTATAGAATGCTATAAAGAAACTGAAGAAGACAAAAGCACAATAACCAAATTTTACTATGTCTTCAATTGATCCCATACAATCAGTCCCTACAATCAGAACCCAATTTTCCCTTGTCCAATTTGATACAAATTTCTAAACAATAAAACTAAAATAAATAAATAAATATAAAGGCTGTGACTTACTGTGCCGGGGGTAAAGGAAACTATTCGTCCGGCATCTTCAATTTTCTTCATCCGATTCCGCTGATAGGGATCACAAGATAAGTAGAGATTCTTCACCAGGATAGACTCGAACCTTCTGGAACCTTCAATTTTATTTTACTATCAACAGCATACATGTCCGATTCTTTTGGAAAACCAGAAACGTAGTCTCTCAGAATCACCTGTTTGTTTCTTACCTCCTCAATATCAGTGCTGCCCATTTTTTTCTTTCTCTATATATCTCTGAATCAATTCTCAAAACTCTCCCACTCTCTTCGTGCCTTCGGGAGCGCACACACGCTATGTACGTCTTGTTAGAAGGCAAATCACACAGCCCTCCCCATATTTATACTGAGTATGATAATTGGAAATAGAAAAAGGAGAATTCTAAATAATTGGGGATGCTATTGGGAACTAATTTTTAGTACCATTTGCAAACGTTATTGCTTACATCGTGCTCAAAGAGAATATACGTGTCTGACCATTCAGACAAAATCAGAACGTAAACTTTGCATAGCGAGAAAATAAAGAAATTTGACGACGAAATTCCACGAGTTGTGTATTCCAGGGCCAATCAAAAAAGGGTCGTGCCACATATTGACGGTGTAGAGGATGGCAAAATAACAGAAAATCTGAATAACCGATATAAATCCGAAATTGAAACCAAAACTGAAATCGCCCGACTTAAACATTATAGCAACCCGTTAGGAAATGTAAGAAAATTTTGGGTTGGCCAGTTTTTTGGGTTTCCCCAAATAATGTGGTCCAACAAATCTGCTACGCTTTCTATATATTGCATGTGTTATACACTTCTAAATAATTTAGTGGCACTCTGGCTACGGCTGTACAAGAAACTCAAAAAAATCAAATACCCGAATTGAACTAGTAATTCGGTTCGGTTAATTTTAAGTATTTTATGCCATTATTTTTGGTTCAGTTATGGGTAATGAAGTAGAGTACACACGAGTACCCATGGTTATTTGAAAATCAAAATATATAATTTTTTAAAAATAAAATTATTATTTTTAATATATTGTTGTGTTAATTTATAATTTTATATTTTTATTTGTGTTGAATGTATTGATATATTATGTTTTTGTATTTTTTTTTTATAATAACTAATGAATTTAAAAAGTATAAGATTCAAAAACAAAAAAATATAATTTTCAAATTAATTTTAGTGAATATTGATAAATTTCGGGTAATCAAATACCCGAACCAAACTACTCATACTTTTTTGATTCGGGTAATTGTGTTATGCCTATTATCGGATCGGTTTGTAAATTTTATTATTTACAAAATTTGATTCAGTTTAAACTTTACCACTACTCTAATCAAACCGACCCCGTGCACACCCCTAACTGTGACAGAGTTTTAGTGGGCATTGACATTACATCTTTCCACACACATGAACATCTCTCTTATGATAAGATCATTGTCCTTATCTTTTACCTTTCACTCTGTTCTGGCCTCAAAATTTGTAAAGTCCCTTCTCTCTTCTATTTTTTCTTTTTATAAATTTAGCACTAGAATAAAAATCAAAATACCCCTGTGATTTCATGTCAAAATCAAGTCCAATACACATATCCTTGATTACACCGCTCCAAAGGAACTATATCTTCAATAGATTCCATTCACAACTGGAGACTTCAGCCATGGAAGCTTCTCTGTGTTGGGATATTGGCTTCAGTCGTTGCTTTTAATATGATGAATCGATGCTTCCTTTCTTAGAAAAGGAAAATATGTTCAGATTTGATTATTTTTAGTCTCATTTTTTGATTTCAATGGTGTTGATTTGATCAGATGTACTTTATTTACTAAACTAATTTGAGGTGAAAATTGGAAGTTTGGACGAGAGGAGCAATTGGACCAGTGAGTACCAAATTTAACCCGTGGTGACCCGTAGAGGAGGAGAGATAAAAATTCAAGTGTTTTGGTCGATTTTGCAATTTTTGACTTTTGTATGTATCTGTGTGTGAGCATCTTAGAAATGGTGATTTTCGGGGGTGCATGTGTACGTGAAAATTCTCTTATACTCCGAAAACTTTTCATTGAGCATGCATATTACATTTGTGAAATATCATGTGAAATTGTGTTGAAAATCCATTCGTGAATTGTGTAATTGCATCGTTATATGACTGATCATTATTTTGGGAAATATATGTCTGGACAGATTAGTGTGAACAATTGTAAGCATTGTAGTTGCTGAATAGCCTATTTGCATGTGAAAGTAAGAGATGAGTCATTGCTTCCTAGTCTAGGATCCATGGCTAGTAAAAGGTTTGGACCCTTGATCAATTAAATCGGTACCCCTAATCTAGTTGGGATGTTCCTCTACTGGCTAGCTGACAAGAATTTTACTCACCTAAGCGGATGTATTGTCCTCAAGTAATACAATGATAGAGTAGAGATCGTTCTCACAAGAAATTTTGCTAATATTATGATAAGTATTAACAATTCTAATTTTATTTAAATGATTTAAGTTTGGGTTGATTATGAACTAATTATAAACTAAAAACAAATTAACACAAAGAATATACTAAAGATAAACCTAGAATTACAACTTTCCCTCAACACTTGATATATTATCATCCTGTCTTGCTTAGTTATGTCAAAGAATTATTAACCTATAGTTTTTAATCAATTATAAACATATTCATATTCCTTATAATAATATCTCACTTGACCAATTCACTATATTCCTATTCGAATTGAGTTAAGCAAGACTCATTAAGGCGTGTAGATATATTCCTATCCTATACACAAATCAAACTTAACAGCAAATGTTGAATTCAATCAAGTGCTAATTCATCCAAGGTTAAACCTAATTTACTGTCCCAATTAGTTCCTTCAGGTTTCCTAATTCAATCTAAAAGATGGTCAATCAATTAGAGATATGAAGTGTAGAATGAACTAAATAAATCATATGTCAAAACCTCAACAGCCCATAAATAAAATAATATCAAACTACATGTTGAGTTCTAGAAAGGAAACTACTTTATGCTACTTAGTATAAACATGGTTTCAACATAGTGCCAGCACCACGACCTTAACTTCTTAGCGTTGCAACCTTGAAAATCGATGAAACATGGCAGTCTAGCAATGTGCTTGGCACCAAAGTCCTAGCACAATGGTGTCTACCTTTGACTCGGTGGCCTAGCCCTGCTGGGTAGCATCTCCTATTTTACGTGTTTTCAAAGTTTTGGCTTCCAATTTGACCTCCAATGTTACTTATTCTTTTATTAGACCTTCAAAACACAAAGACTAAATTATTACTCAAGCACCCTTCAATTGCCAAGTCACTGTTTTAAGTCACTGTTTTTCTAAAGAGTTTCCCAAAGAGATTACCCATGGAAATGAGCCCAAGCTAACTTGGCATGTAAGGAATGCATAGTTTCACCACGCCCATTGTGATCCTGAATCAAATTGGTAATTTAATTCAATATATATATTTTTTTAATTTGATTTTGATGATAGCTAAATAATTAAGTACAAATTGTAAAAGATTAATTAACTCTCAAAACATTGTTTTAATTGCAAGTATGGTCGACTAAGTTGAAAAAGTCCACAGCTAGAGACTAAAGTCAACAACTAAAGCAATGAAATCAGCCAACTGAGATATAATACAACATGGCATCACTTAGACCATCAGCTGAAATCATTCAACATATCTACATCAATCAGCTAAAGCTGCTAAGTGAAGGTTGTCTTAGTTAGCTGAAGATGCAACGCATTCATTGAAGTCAGTCATCTAAATTACTCTATTGAAGTCTACACTCAGTCAGTTGAAGCAAATTCCCATATCATTTCCACTAACACAGTCAGTTGAATCTTTATCAACTGTACAAACCTCAATCAGCTAAGATGTCATTCTACAGGACAAAACAAAGTCGTTGCATTAATCAACTTAACTGGAGTTCATAGCTGAGATTCTATCTATCATCTCAAAGGATGAGAAGGTATGTGCCAATACCACTGTATTGATCGTAAGGAGGACAACCTCACTAGAAAGGAAAGGAAAAGCGATGCCAGCAATAAACATGAAGCTTCCACCGGTTACTGAAAATGTGGAAGTTAATACTATGATATTCTGAAGAAAATAATAAGTTGCACTAGAGGAGGATATGTCTGTTAATTTACCTGTATAATGTATTGACTGATACATAAGAGGTGACATTTTGTTAGGGATCATAGGTTGTATGAGCAATAGTTGTATGGCAGCTTAATGTGAGTTTATTAGAAGAGGAGCACCTTCCTCCCAATAACTATGGGGATGAATTCCACTTAAATGCAAAATATAATCATGATTTATTGTTAGATTTTCTTTTGAACACAGGAAACAAATAAAAACACCTGATTCTTTAAGGGGGAAAATTCAGAATGATCTTCCAGTTGAGGGTAAACTGTAAAAAGGTTTACGGAGCATATGAAACACTGTACAAGCAAGAAAAGAAAATTTACATAGCTATAGCCGTGTTGTATTTTTCATTGAACTACTAATCTCTGAAGATGATCCAGAAAGACCTCAAAACTAACGTCATCGGTAAAAATAATATCCCCTCCCGGGAAAGGAACCTCTGAGTTGTACGTAGCTGACGGATTTAATTTTGCCAAAAGGAAACGCGCCTACACAAAACAGTTGATAGAATCAATGTCAAAAACTCCAATTATATAAAGGAAGATTTGAAATTAAGAGAACCATGTAAAACATGCTCATTTCTCACATTCATTTAATGAAAAGGTATTCCACAGATTTATAAACATGATTACATTTCCCAAACTTTCCTGACAGTAAAATATGCAGGAAATTCTGTACACCTGTAAAGATGGGATTCTTCCATTCAATCTATCTAGGACCCACACGTGGGCCTCATCAAGTGTCAAGAAGACAGCATGGAAGCAACACATCTATTAATGGATATTGGGCTACTCCTATGGTGAAGGCAAGCTTCTATGCAGCAGGATCAAAGTCAAGCTTCTAAATAATGAAGCAAGACATTGTAAAATTCAATGATAAAAGCAACTCAAGTTCCCCTATATCAAACTTTTCTATGTTTAGGATCACTACTCATAATCCATAGTGAGCATTACTAATGAGCTATACATTCAAAACATAGGATATCAAGCTATAATCAAGTTAAAATCTGCCGAGGCATCTCCATTAACAAATCTGAGTTGCTGAGTATATTTGAAATCCTGTACTCAACCATATTTCGGTGATATACAATGTAAATAAAGTCTAGAGAGGACCATCTTTCCTGAAGGTTGTAGAAATAGTTGGCCTAGTTTCCAACACCACATAAATGACTACAAAAGCCATTAGTAGAGAAATAAAGTTTCCCAGATTGTTCAGGTCAGTAAGAAAGTCTTTTCAGGAACTGAGCCAAAGATGGTACAGAAGAGTAGATAAAGTAAGTAACTAAAATGGCTGTTAGATGTCTAAACAAGTTTCAAAGCAGAATTTATAGCACATATACAACGATCAAGATAGTTTAGGAAACACCTGATGATATTCTTTAGATAGATTTCCAAAATCACTAGAGAAAATATTATGAAAATAAATCAAGAACTAAATATTCAGAAAGTAGTCAGAATCCTCGCATAAATACTCCAAGTGAGACCTGCTTCCAACTGGTGGAGGAGTTGGCTGATTTCATCTGGCCAGAGGCCCTGACTATCTAGGAAGTTTTCATTTCAGAAACCACAATACCCTCTAAATTAGTAGGTCATAATAACATTCAATTACGTGAACTTTGAAAAAGGAACGTGTGAGAGCAGGGCTAGACTATAGAGTGAGAAGGGGTAAGAAGGGAGGTAGAGAGAGAGAATCAGATGAAGGAGGATGTGATAATGTGGGTGAAGATGTAGATCACAGGAAGAAGCTTAGTACTAGAGCTTCTTTAGCAAGCTGGGCAGCTGGATCAACCTTGGAGGCAAACCAAAAGTCTTTGATGAGGAAGTGTCCTTTGAAGAAATGTCAGGTAAGAGTCTGTTCATGGAAAAAAACAATAAAGAAGAGGACTGCCCCTCCATCACTTTGACAGAGGAGGACAGGGAAAGAATTGCTTCCCCATGGAAAAATTCTCTCATTGACCAGTAGCACTGAAACCTTGGAAGTGATTAGTTTATAGTCAGTTTGAATTGGTCGAAGATCTGAACAAAATGATCAATGAGGGCCCCTGGTTCATAGGGGGTTGTTACCTTATCGTTAAAAGATGAATTTTGGGCTTTAGAGTAGCTTGGGTAAACAAGATTGCAACCAAGGATCATAAATTCGTGTCGATTCTGCCGAATTGATTCGATTTCCACACATATGGAAACAAAACTCTCATACAAAAATGAACCACCGTTTCCAAGCGAAACACTTTGACACAACACTGAATCAACAATAAAAGGTTGATTCGGGCTAAAAAACTAATGATATTATCCCAGACTATGCAGATCTGATACACTCTGAAAATCATTTTGCCCTAAGTTTTGGCGGAGAAGATGAATGGCACACGGTGATTCATTTATGTTAGGTCTTTTTATTTTTTCTATTTCATTTTTCGTTTTGTTTTCTATTATAATAGTTAGTCCTAGACTTTAGCTGCCCCAATTCTTTTGCTAAAAGCTTTTTAAAACACTAATAAGATTTTGCCCAATTAAATTTCAATGTAACTAAAAAAATTTCAAATTTAAAAAGATAGAGAGATAAATATTTTTATTTCTTTCACCAAAATTATATAGAGGACAAATAAATTGTAAGGTTTCCTTAAAAACTCACACCCTTAATATTAATAAAGTAAAACAAATAAAAGATAACAAATTGAGAATTACAGTATTTTTACTCAATGAATCTGTTTGTATTTAATGTCTAAAATTGTATCATATATTTTTTTCATTAAATAATTTTGTTTTCTTGTTTTTTCAATCCTTTCTTCTAATCTCTAACAGCCTAGGTAGCTAGAGACTAACCACTAGGACAAAGGGAGGCTTTTTTTTAGCTATCTTAGTTTAACTTAATTTAAAAGTGATGAAAGAATTTTAGAATTTATTCACTAGAACTTCAGTAGTTTAATTTATTTCTATCTTCTTATCCTTTTTTTTTTTGGCTAATTTTTAATTTAATTTAATTTATTTAGACTGTCCATGAATCTATTTAATATTGGGATATGCACACACCCTCTAATTGGTCGGAGTGATTGTAATTTTATATTTTCTTTCAATTTGTAAGTCAATGTTAAAGTTTGTTTTAATTTTTATTTTAGTGTGTATTTATGAGAATTCTATATACTAAATCAAATTAATCATTTGGATACATATAATTATTCTAATGTTTGATTATATGTTTCCATGTGTTTCTAAAAAAATTAGAGTTTCTATCCCGTTTCTATATTATATCCTGAAATCATTTCCGTTTTTAGACTAAACAAAATGAATTTTCGTTCCTTAATTGAAACTACAGTTGTTTAGGTCAGATTTCCAGGCCTACCAATTGAGTATTATGACAAAGTATTCAGGTTTGGCCTCCCTGTGTCTTATTTTGGATCAACACCGGGCTCCTCCATTAAAGCTATTTAGGTTTGGGATTCCATAATTGAAAGAACTAAAAAAACGCTTAGTTGATGGAAAAGGTTGTATATGTCAAAACTAGGCAAAGTTCCTGTGATTAAGAGTACATTATCTAGCCTTCCTACCTACTTCCTATCCTTGTTACAGATTTCAGCTTTCATTGCAAAGGGCTCGAAAAGTTATATAGGAATTTCATTTAGTCAAGTGGGCTGATATTTGTAAGCATTGTGAGTTTGGGGGAATTATCTATCCTTAGGAATTTCATTAAGGCAAGTGGGATGATATCTGCAAGCCTTCTGAGTTCTTTTTTTTGGGGTGGGGGGGGGGGGGGGGGAAGGGTGGGTTAATTGAATATTAGGAACTAGAGAGCTTTTAATGTGTTGATGGGGAAATGGTTATGGAGGTTTTCCTAAGAGACCTATTGATGATTGTTGAGAAGTATGTGTTTTTTGTATGATCTTCTTTGCTAGTGAGAGGTTCTTATGGTGTTTCCAATTTGGCTAGCTATCAAAAAGATTGGGACATGTTCAAGCGGCTTATATGTTTCAAGGTTAATATTTGAAGCATGTCTCATTTTGTAATAATATGTGTTGCTCAGAGTCCCCATTCAATTAACATGTTCCCTGATCTGTATGGTATGACTAGAGACAAACTAGCTACAATCTCTTCTTGTATGGACATCAGTGACAGTTCCTTGTGTGAGGATGTTCAATTTAACCCCCCTTTGCAAGATTAGGAAATTGACTCTTTGGATGCCCTTCATGCTCTACAAGGTTACTTGAAACGAGGAAGGGTAGATATCATGTGCTAGCAAGCAATTTCATGTGCACCGTTAACAATTTTTATATCGGAACTGATAACGGATGGCAAAGTTTCTTTTCCTTGGAAATCCATTTGGCATGCTAAAATGCTTTTTAAACTCGCATTTTTTGTTTGGACAACCTCACTAAATTGTATACCACCACGACACAATATGAGGAAGAAAGGTCTTTACACCGTGAGTTAGCCTTTGAAAGTGTGGACCATTTGTTTACTTATCACACGAGGCTTGTGAATAAGTGATTGTCTGGTTGTCCAATTGTTGTTTGGGATTTTCAGGGTTGTTTGGGTGATGCCTAGTACTGTTATGGATTTCATGTTTTGTTGAGAAGAGGTAGAAGAAGTAGAAGGCTAATAATTGGGCTCATCATTGGAAATACTGATGAGGACCTTCTTGCATGTGTTTCCAATAGATGTCTATTCACCTCCTTTTAAGCTATTGAATCTCTTGTAGATTTCTTAAATGGTTTAAAGTGTAATGTGTAGCTTTTGTTTTTTTGACTTTTGTGGGGTGTCTTTGTACCAATCTTGTATACAAGGATATGGTCCTTTTTTATTGTAATAATATTACTTATCAGAAAAACATTTCGAAAAGACTCTTTGGCATCTTTGAGGACCATAGGGTTTGTCCACAAAGTTTGGTGACCATGCTATTGATTAGCTTTAGGGGTTTGGGGCATAAGAAGAAAGGAAAGATCCTTTGGAGAAGTGTGGTGTTTGTCATTGCAGTTGATGCAAAACTTGTTATCTAACTCATAAATAGTGAAGATTCTAAGCTCACATCCTATAGGATGTCTTATTGATGATTGCAAGAACTTATCTCACAAAGGCACAGATCAGTTCGGCAAGGTACACCAGAAAACTTATGATTTTACTATCTTTAATGTCATGCCTATATTTATGTTTAATGCTTTGTATTTTGATTCCAAAGGGAAATCCACCCATAGACTTGTAAACTTGAACTAGTTTTGCACCCTTTTAGGGAAAAAAGAAGATAAACTCTTTCAGATCTGAAATCTTCAACCCACGATTATAATA
>JARAOO010000030.1:0-58653 GCA_029379385.1 Quillaja saponaria
CCTATGTGATGATGTACTGGAAGTATGGACTTTTAAGTAATGCTTTACAGCTTTGCCTCTATTTCCTATAATGAATTAGCTTTCGGCTTTGGTGTGGCTTCCACCTATGGGATGTACTGGAAGTTTGGACTTTAAATTATTGCTCTGGTTTAGATGCTTCTTGAGTTACAAAACAACCAGCATTTGAGCTTTAACTAAAGAGGGCTATATAGGATGAATAACATATTGTGGATGTCATGCAATAAATGAATCAAAGTAACAACAATTGTTGTGAACAACTTGTCACTAAGAAGATGAGAAACATGATTGAAGTCTATGCCCGAGGAACTTGATGAAATTGTTGGGTTGTCTATGTCATATATATTACGTGCAATGAGAAAGATCATTGACAGTGGTGTGGTGATGTTTTATATTTTGAAGAAAAAGGATGAGACGTATACTTTATTCAGATGGTCCGTAGTACCATGTAGGTGTTGCTGTGTAGAAATTTGTCTTACGGGTGCAGAAGATGTTCCAAAAATTTTACAGGTCTAGTCTAGATTTGTTAAAGTTTCTTTTCATTATATAGAGTGGAGGGGACTGTTTAATGTAAACACCTTTTTTAGCTTCTTTACATGATCAATGAAGTCTCGTGTCTATATTGGTTCACCTTAGGGCTTGTGATCAGTCCAGCAAACATAAAATGAGCTTTTAGCCATATTTTTTAACTGTGTACTTTGTTTGCTCTTCTAGAGCTTGGATTTGTCTCCATTTCTGAAGATGATTGGGCTTAAATATTGAAACAAGATGATTTGTTCTAACATTAGAAAATTTTTATTATTTTCTCCTGTCTTTGGTACAGGAAATGCAAAGGCATCTTGTAGGCTGTTAATTTATGCTATTAGTTAAATACTGGTGTTCTACAGAAGGAAAAAAAAAACTTCGTTAATTTATGTGGAAGAATTATAAATATATAAATATTTTTTATTATTATTTAATAGGGTTTAAAATTAGGTTCTACGTGTTGACACACACCAAAAAAAAAAAAACAAACTTGTTTTGCATGATTTGATACAATATTTTTTATTATTATCAAGAGATTAAATAAAACAAAGTAATTATAACCAATAGTAATAAAAAAAAAATTATTATTAACTATTAATGTTGTACTAATTATGATTAACATTTAAGAAGTTAAAGACTAATTTACATTTTAAACAACAACTAAACATAATTAAGTTTAATATTTGTTTCCTTTGTATATATTTCATTATATTATCCCTATGCATTGTTTAAACCTCACATCTTTAACCCTATACTAAACATACCCTAAACTATGAAGGTTATCAGATAGTTGAACTAAAATAATCAAATTTGTTGTCTTGAGATTTCTCAAAATACTGTATTTCTCTTATATCAAGCTAATAGGATGATTGTTATCTTTCATCTTTGAACAAACAAATTCTACAATCTTAATAATATAATAAAAAGAAATCAATCATAATTCTCTTGACATCATTAAAAAATCTAACTTGTTTTCTCACACATGGGGTGTGTTTGGATTGGCAGTGAGACATAAATCATGATCAAAAACCATTATGCCTCAACTTCGATGTCTATTTGGATGTGTCAAAAATCATGATCAAAGACAATGATCAGAAAAACTGTTTTAAAAGTGTACTATTGTACTATATTAAATATAAACAAAAAAAGAGCTTGACCGAATCTTGAGAGATTAGTCTTATAACAGTACATGTGGAGTAATCCAAAAAAACTAAAAAATAAAAAATAAACAAACTAAATAGTTCTATATTAATAATTTTTTATTTTTAATTTAAATAAAAGTTAAAATTAATTCAGTTTTGGTTTTTTAAATTTAATTAATAGTTAATTCAATTTTGATTTTTAATTTAAATTAAAGTTATAATTAATTCAATTTTGATTTTTAATTCAGTTTAATGTAAGTTTTAATTACTGTTTTTAAAATTTAATTTAAAGTAATTATTAATTCAGTTTTGAGGTTTAATAAACTAATTATTTTCACACAAACAAATTTGATTGAAAAACATTGATATACCATTGAAAGTAACAATTTTAACATGTCTCTAATTTAGTAGAATATTTAATAACATAAGAACAATTAAGTATTACATCATTAATTACAATGCATTTAAATAACATTGAAAGTAACAATTTAAGTCGTTCTACTAATAAGCCTAAATATAGATTAAGTGACGTGAGACCAGATCTTCAAACTCTCCTCTCACCGCCAACCAACAATTTTACAGCTATATCATCTCCAAATCTTACCACCTAGAGTTATCCTCTTTGTTTCTTACTTGGTCATTCTGTCTTTCCATTCATGCCCAAATCTTGCATTACCCTTTGCTCAGCTTATTGTTCATTTGTTTGTTTGATAGGATCATTAGGCTCAATTCCCCGTTGTGGAGTTGTGAATGGTGCAACATATCATGATATACCACCACTGTATCAAAACTAGTTAAAAAATATAGAATAATAATAATCTCTTAGACGCAACAACTATTAAGCTTCACCCCAAAAGGGCTCCTACCTTGAGCTTGAAGTTGCTCGTACCATGCAAAAAGAGAAGAACAAAACAAGAGGCAAACAGACAATGTCTTCCAAGAATGGTAAGTCATCAACAAATATACCAAGATCAGTGGTCATAACATGTATTAAATACTGTATAATGATAGAGAAAATTGGTTTTCACCAAGGATAATATCTCATTATCTCCAAAGAGAGAGTTACAAAAAAAAAAAAATTTACAAGATAAGCATCACCAAGTTCAAGAATCAGGCTAAAATAGGAGGACTTCTTAGGATGCAGTTAATGGTAGTTAGTGAGAACTGGTCAACAAGATCAAAGATACCTTGACTGATTTTGAGCATATATCTAAGCGAGTGATTTCTGTTAAGACTAGATTTGACCAGTTGAGATATTTTTCACGTGGCTAACCTACAAAGCAACGGTCTTTTATACCTGTGAAAACTTCGATATCAAAGTTAGTATTTGATCAGTGTATAAAAGCTGAAAAACTATAAAAGCATTAGGTTTAAGAGGACAACCTAATTTGTCTTGAGGTTTTGAGCCTTTTTATATAGGAGTTGTGTCATACCCCCCAAAAATAGAGGTATAACTGACCGAAGGAATGGGTGCCCATATCCCCGTAACCCTGAATATTCAATTAATATGCATCACCACTTAGAAACACGTTATAGTTAAGACTACCAAAATATTATAAAGGTTAAAATAGAATCCAGTATCGACAATTAAATATAAAGAATTACTAAAAATATTGGCAGAGGCCCCCAGTACAGTGAAACATACCCATCACATATATAATCAACCTGGTCATAAAGTCAATAGTAAATTATAATATCAGAATATACAGGGGAGCTCCGCTCCTAACAAAACATTTAATCACTATGGTGAACTCAATACATGTAAATATATATGTATATATCAATGATACATAATACCTAGGGTGACTGCAAGTATCATTCGTTATGCTCTAAGTATGCGATATCCGATATATGCCTTGCAACTACAGAGTTGGCAGGTGGCACTATATAACAATCAACCACGATTTCCTGAGAGCTAAAAAAATAACCACAAAGTAGAGGGTGAGTCACAAGAACTCAATGAGTAAATCATGTACCCTACAGGTACCAGCATCATATAACACATATATCATAATTCACAACTCATATTTAAATCTATTAATGCACGTACGTGATTATCATGATCATACAATTACAGTTCCCTTAATTCACAGTTCCAAAATAGCAAACAAACCATACAAGTCAATCAACACTTAAACAACCAATTAAACAATCAAAGGGCCAACGAATAATTCAGTCCCGCACAATAATATCTCTCTCTACCGGGCATTCACGCACAGGCATAACAAGTGATTCTTCGTATACACATTCATCCCATCGGGGCTAAGCACTCCAATTATTTTCAACCAATTGTCAGAATCAAAAGAACTTATATTGACTTTCAAATTCCAATAGCCTAGGTGCACTTGGACTTTAATTTCAAAAATGAAAACCATTTCTCAGAAAATTTCATATTGTTGGCCCTTATCAATCATATTCAATATCAATCACATATTATTCAATTGAATCA
This sequence comes from Quillaja saponaria, assembly GCA_029379385.1. Classification (NCBI taxonomy): domain Eukaryota; kingdom Viridiplantae; phylum Streptophyta; class Magnoliopsida; order Fabales; family Quillajaceae; genus Quillaja; species Quillaja saponaria. The sequence goes on from JARAOO010000030.1 coordinate 4,135, forward strand.
CTTAGATAACTTATTTAATTATTTTCGTTTCATAACACAACAATTCAAATACACTTATAGTTGCACACAAAAATCTAATAACCATAAAGCACATAATTCACTCACAAGTTCAAGAACGTGGTTCGTTAGCCCATCTAGTCTGTGAAGGTGTCAAAATGTCCTCGATATGATCCGAAGCTAAAAATCATTAATATATATATATATATAATTTAATATAATTATTATTCTTCATTGATACATACGTACTTTGTTAGTGCACAATTTGGAATTACCTCGTTACTTGCATACATATTATTATAATCTATATTATTTTACAACTTACCTAATACTAATTAATTATCTATTGTTACTATCATAAACCTTAATCATTAATGCATAAAGGGTCTTAACGAGCTTTAAAACTAAATATGAAAACATTTACTTAATAACCAAAAAGAGCAGAGTTCCTTGAATATATATATATTCTTACTAAGAAATTCTTCATCTTCTATTTATTTTACGTCATTCATGCTGAATTATTAAAATTTAATTACGTTCTATACTTAAACTAAATTTAATTAGAACTTAAAATTTCCACTTCCATCATCTTTATTCTCTACATATAACAATCAAATTATAACTAATTCCTACATATAAAACTAACAACAACCAAATTAACAAGACTTCAATTTGGTTTTAAGGGAGAAAATTTTAATTATAGGACTATCTTTTATCCCTTTTGTTGATTACAAAACCGGTCAAAGGAGTATAATTATGCTAAGTTTGCTGTCCTAAAACAAAAGACAGTAATTGATATTCCACCCCCCTCTTTTCTACGCTTTAAGTCACTGAGATTGAAGGAATTAATCCGTACATTTTGGTTTTCCTCCACACGATCTCACATAGTTAAGACCAACCCAATAAAAACAGTGCATACATGATGGCTTCCTCCTGTTTACACGTACACTTCCACACCAACTCCAATCCTTCCCACACGGCAAGAATAACATAACAAGACAATAGAAACAAAGGGAACAGATGATAGTAGCCGCAAGCTATTGCTGGTCACCATAATTGAAAAAAATATTTCTACCCTTAACCGCCTATAACACAGCTTATACGGCCAGCCAACAAGAGTCCAAGAATTACTTACCAACCACTAGTTATTTGGCACAAGAAGACTTCCCTCGTTCCTGTTTAAACTAAGTGTTAGACAGGAGAAAAACAAGACCAAGGAACAGGCAAGTGAAGGAGACTAACAGGGGAGATAAATTGAACTCCCACTAAGGACGTCTTTAAGTCGGTCTTGACCAAGAAAAGACAAGATAAAGACTTGTTTTAATATAATTTATGGCCACAATTGCTTTCTAATTTGTGGTGCATAATAAGTCTATACCTATATATAATTATTTGTGTGTATATATATATATAGGTATATTTTATTTAATTATTCTAGGTCAATACAATCTTATACCAACATTTAATTATTGAATATTATAATATAATCAAATTAATTCCTAAGTACATATATATATATATATACATATATTCATTTTATTTTATTGCATCACACCAATTTCGTATGTAAATACGCTAAATTATCAGGGTGTCAGAAGTTGTATCAGAGTATTAATCACAACAATTATGATAGTCGGTTATAATAATAATGATGTTTGTTACGTAATAATAGACGATAATGACATCCGTTATAATATTAATAGGAATTAATTATGGCAATTACGATTTAGATTAGTCCTGTTATACTTTAACCATACAACTGCGATATTATTGGATTGGTACAATCCTGTAATATCATTAGTTTCCCCAAAAACAAGTTTAAGGAACGTAGGGACTTGAACTATTGTGGACCATATACCTGGACCATGTTCTCTCTTTGTAAGGTGCATTATTTGTGCTAATTTTTTTGAAATTTTGGTGCTATCACTGATGTGATGCATTGATGGTGTGATATTTTTATCACTGGTCTTAATGCTATGTTGTATTCCACCTTATAACTTATCCTACTTCACTCCACCTTATAACTACTCTACCTTATTACTCCCACATTTGTCAGCGTGAACTGATAAGTTCAGACTTGTTATGATAGCAGTTTATGCTTAATTTTCACCCGTCGACGGGGACTAATGCAGTTGTACTAAAATAAACAGTATACCTTACTTTGAGTAATAAGGGTAAAAACCCGAGACTGTTTGCTGATTATATTTTGGGTGATTACCCGAACTTTAATGATGTTGTAGCTTACTGAGTGAAAACTTAAGCTTGTAGACTTTGTAGCCATTTAATTTGTCAAGGTACTTTGCTTGGGTGCCAGTTTTTTAGACTAATGCTACCAATATGTAATTATATTAAATTGCATGTAATAAAATAAATAGCGTACATTGCTTTGAGCAATATATGTGAAAACACGAGCTTGTTTTGCTAATGTTTTGGTTTTGTAGCCACTTTAATTTATCTGGGTGCTTTGTCTCGGCACCTGGCTTTTTAGCCTGTGCTGCCTACCCCAAGTGTGATTATAGGTGTTTTAGTCTTGTGTCATCTCTTCAGTCTCTCTCTTCAGGTCGGGTGAAAACTCAATATCTTTGACAATTTAGTATCCAAAGGGCCTCGCTAAAAAGCTGGGAGAGCTAAAAAGTTGTTTATGTCTCTCATTGGGACTGAGCTATTATGCCTTGACCTTTATAGTAGCCAAAGGGACATATTGGATGCCACTCTTCCCAAGGACTGTCACTAGCTAAAAAGTTATGTATAGGCTCTTTTGAGTTGTTTGTTACGATGGTGGGCAATAGCCTCTTTCCTGTTGAAGGTGATGAGCTCATCCTAATTTGATGACTTCGTGCACAAAAAATGTCTTGAAATAAATTATAATTGCTACTGAAAAGTTGAGCTCAATGAAAAATTTGTTAAATTTGTATATGTGAGAATATTTTGCCTGAAAATAAACAATAATATTTAATATTTTTTAATATAATTATACAAACTCGTAGTTTACCATTCACCGGGTGTTTGACTATTTGAATTTAAAATTTACTTGCGATGTAGGGGAGAAATATATTCCTTTTGTGGTCGTTATTTGACCTCTATATTTATTATTCGGCTTACAATACAAATATACAATTGTTCTCTAAATAACGTTAAATAATACAAATATACTTTTAATAATTATATTATCATGTATTTAAGCGAGCAACAATGACCTACACAATTGTTCTCAAAATAGACATGAATGTCCTTAATGAATTTTCCTGACTATTTTTATCTCTCACACACACTTACTCTCACTTTGGAACTTCATAGTGCGCTCCTGGCACTTTAATTGGGCAACACTTTGCTTGCTTTCTATTCTTGTATCTACACAAGAACTTGAGAGCTTCTTCTTTTCTTTCTCTTTTCTCTCTTTTATGCTCTTCATCTTCATCTTGCAACTTTATTTATAAGTGCAGAATCCTGCCACTTTTCTTAGGTGAGAAAGGTGTGAATGGCCTAGCTGCCATACACTAACAATGACTGCCAAAGTCTAAGAATGTGGCTATGGCAGCCAAAAGAGTTGCCAAATTTGAAGAATAAATTCTTCAAACTTGGTGACTGATGGCTACCTCAGTTTTTCTTCTGCTGCCACCATTTTCTTCTAGCTTTCTCATTCCTTTGCAGTCTATAATTCAAACATGGTGGCTGGTCTATTTTCAACAAAAGACTCCAATGTTGACATTAATCTAGAAATGGACTAGACTACAACAATCTCCCCCTCCAGCCCAATTTCGAGGAGAAATCATGCACGACCTCTTATTTAGAGTCAATCTCGTGCAACTTACTGAAAACTCAAGTTTCTTTTCCAAAGAACTTATTTCTTCATCCATTGCTTTCATCTAGCAATGCTTGTCATTATGCAACTACACTTCTTGGAAGCTTTCCTGCTCCCCCTCATTAATATACTCAGAATTGGGATACCTGGATGACGTCTGATGCTCCCTAGTAGACCTTCTAACCTGAGGCTCTACTGAATCTACTACATAAGGTTGCTCCCCCTGCTCCAAGTCATTTGTATTTGGTTCAACACCATCACCAATTGCATCTGGCTCATCCTGCATAATAGCTGGCTTATCGTTCCTCCCACGTTCTATTTCATACATTACTCCACCATCTGTGACACTTTTCTATGGAGTAGAAATTGGTGTTTGATCAACAACACCACCCTCAGCATATGTAGTCATTTCAAAAGTCTACTATGGACTCATCTTCATGAAAGACTATTTCTTTCCTTCTGACTACTTTCTTCTTTACTGGGTCCCATAACTTGTAGTCAAACTAGTCATTCTCTCTCTAGAATTTCAAACACCAAAGAAATTGACGGAGACCATTTGATTAGGTAGCATGTCGCACCTACAGCTTCACCCCAAAATGGCTTAGGAAGCTTAGCCATTTTTAGCATACATCTGACTTCTTCTTTTTTCACAATAGTGCGGTTCATTCTCTTACCCACACCATTAAGTTGTGGGATACCAGGAACTGTTATATATATATATATACCATGCTTTGAACAATACTCTTCAAAGTCGTTAGAGGTGTACTCTCCACCATTGTTAGTACAGAGACATTTTAAGGCCTTTCATGTCTCTCTCTCCACCATGGCATGGAACCTCTAAAATATCTAAAATAAACACTTACCTTTTTGTCTTCAACAAATAAATTCACATCTTTTGTGAAGCATCATTAATAAAGGTAACAAAATATCTATTACCACCCACGGTCCCTACCTCCAAAGGACCACAAACATCGGAATATACCATTTTCAATTTATTTTCTTTCCACTTAGAATACTTGCTAAAAAGAAACTTTATGTTGCTTTCTAAATAGGCAATGATCACAAGGGTTCAATGGCGTACCTTTGGCTAAAGGAATGAGGGACTTTTTAGCCAGTATCTGCAACCCTTTTATCACTCATGTGTGCTAGCTTCTTATGCCACAAATTTGGAGAAGCATCATCCTCCACAGCATTTAACTGATTGCTGCATACCTTCACGTGTCTTGTACATCATACAACATAATATTTCCCCTTGCAGTCACCAATTTTCCTTTGGTGAGTTTTCATTTTCAATCCTTAAACTGATGCTCATATCCCTCTTTACTTAGGACATTTACAGAGATCAGATTAAGACCAGATCAGGAATGTGACGCACATTTTTCAATGTCATGGTGCATCCTACACTAGCTTGTATGCAAATATCACCAATACCAACAATATTGGAAACACTTGTGTTACCCATCTTCACACTACCAAAGTCTCCTGCTTTGTAGGTAGTGAAGTATCCTTTTTTGGGAACACAGTGATATTGTCACATCCTCAAATGAGGGTCATTTGAGAGTATGACTGGCTGGCAGAATGGATATACATACTCCCGTAACCCTGAACATACGAGTAATATGCATCACAATTTAAAAATATATTATAGTCGATATTATCAAAATGTTATCGAGTTAAAATAAAATTTGGTGCCGACAATTAAGCACAAAACGATTTATAAAAATTTTAGCAGAGGTTCCCCATACGGTGGAACATACCCATAATATAAACAAACAACCTGGGTTTCAGTCAATAGAAATTCGTAATATCTGAATATACAAAAGAGCTCCGCTCCTAACAAAACATAACAACACCATCATAATCACCATATATACTACAACTATGCATGACATGCTAAGTCACTGCAAGTACTATCCCTTATGCTCCAAGTGTGCGATTTCCGAGATATACCTTGCCGCTACAGAGTCAACAGGTAGCCCTATATAGTGATCAACCGCAGTTTCCTGGAAACTAAAAAAAATAATCACAAAGGAAATGGTGAGTCACAAAAACTTAGTGAGTAAATCATTTCATAATAATAAAAAACAACAAGTACTTGTAGAGTAAATGCTTTTATTTCTATCTGAATTATCCCTATATGGATATATCTAATTTTAGGAAACTTTTTCTTAAGTATCTTAATTTTATCTAAGTCAAATATGTTTAATTCGACTAATCCTTCTTCTTAGGCTTTAGCAGTAGTATTTCTTGAAAACTGCTCAAAATGTCTAGCACTCTAGAAGTTAAATTTAGATATCTTATAGATTTCTTCTTTTGTAGGATTTGTTATCCTCAATGAAGATTCTTCTATCTGCATATCTTTTTTTATGACATCACTTAATTTTGTAACTTGCTGTTCAGAATTAGGAACTTCTTGAAACATAAAAGAAAATTCTGACTCACTATCTGAACTTTCTTCATCATTACATATTTCATATAAGATAGATTCATTATCAGAAATTTTTTCTCCGTAACAAATTTCTAGTTCATTTTCTTCTAACATTTTTATCATTTTCTTTCCACTTTTTCCTTTGTTAGGACATTGTGGGGCATAATAACCTGATTCATTACAAATGTAACACTTACAACGTTTTCTTGGTTTCCAAGTTATCTGTTTTCTCCTCACATATTTTTTATGTGATTTATACTTTCTTGGAGATTTTTTCTTCCACTTTTTCCAAGTAAATCTTTTTGGTTTAGATTTGTTACATCCAAATTCCCAATCATCTTTGAGAATTCTGGTGCAATATCTATCACCTACTTGTTTCTTGACTTGTTTAGTCGCTTTAGCAGTTAGACAATGGTCTAAGACTAGCCTAATAGCAAATTTAACTCTATTACATAAGGTATCTTCTCCATTAGTTTTTTCTCCCAACAAGGAATGATAGAAAATGGTAATGATTTAGATATAATTCTTATCACTTTTATTACTATAGCCGTTGATAGACTGTTGTGTACCCTATTGTTGAAGTGAAAATGTGAATCCCTAGGAGGTCTTAAAAACCATGATCCTTTACTCCATCATGGAAGACGAGTCAAGATCCATGGTTTTGAGAAAAGTACTTAAGCCTGAAAGTTTTTCAAATTTATCCTTTTCTAGGATAATGGTTCCAACGAATCTTATCTCAACACTTTCTATGTCAAGACTTTCATAAGAACTAAAGGATAATTTTGGAATATTAATATTCCTAATAATCAGAGGGAATATGAATATTAAAGGAAAATTGTTCTAATTTTTTCATTAATTTAAAATGATGGGCATTGTCTATGCTACTGGTAATTTTGAAAGATAACTCTGTTGGGAGAATCATCTTAGATTTTTCATAAAAACTAATTCTCTTGACTTTTTGAAATATTGGATCATCGTCTGTTTGACTTCCCAATAATTCGGATAGTTCAAGAATAGTGTTAATCTGTTCAAAATTAACATGTTTGTCCCAATTAACTTCTTTTAGCACCTTTTTAGTGAGAGTTTTAAAGTTCTTGAAGATATTAGCTTGATTAACTAATTTTTCTGCAAGCTTTTCCAAGTATTTTCTAAAAGTTGATTTTTTCTCAAGAATATGAGATTTTCATACTCCATTTATCAATTCATATAGGTTTTTTTTGGTAAACTTGGATTAAAGAAATCTGAAACTTGCTTGGCTTCTTCTTTCTTTTCTTGAATGACTATTTTTTCTGCCTTTTTCACTGTTTGTGAATAGGTCATTGGTTGACTCAACGGGTTTTGTGAGTATTGTATGTATTGAGGAGGTTGTTATGGTATTGGTTGAGGTGGTTGAATGTATAGTGGTCTACTATACATAGAATAAGGATTATACCTGAAATATGTTGGCTGCATAATTTTATTGACAGGGATATTTTGTCTGATTGTGGACTGTCCTTGTCTAGGATTTCTGTTAGCACTTGAGGATTGTCCTGGTTTAGGATTGATCCTTGACTTTGGCTTGACAGTTGTCCATTCGCCTGTTGATTCGAATAAAGGCTTTTTTCTTTTATCCTTTTTCTGGCTCATGCCTACTTACGAAATCTGCAAGAAAATTTTTGTTTCTTTTAATATGTTATATATCAAAAGAATATTGACAAATGTAATTATACCATCGAATCCTTCTTGTTTTCCTCTCATTTTCTTGATTTTAGAAAATTCTTTACTGAATGATTATCAGTATGGATGAGAAATTTTTCTGGTCCAAGAAAAATATAGAAGCTCTTTATACCATTTTTTATAGCTAAGAGTTCTTTTTCGTAAATAATATAATTAATTTCATTGGGCTTAAACTTTCCTGAATTATAGCCACAAATTTTTTCTTCTTTGTTTACTATAGTTTTTAGTACTGCACCCCAGTGTTCTTCACTGGCATCAGTTTCTAATATTAATTTATCTTCTTGTTTAGGAAAATAAATTGAAGGGAGATTGTTTATCTCTTCCTTTTTTGACTTAACTAGTAGAGAATCTTTTTCTTTCCAAAAGAATTGTTTATTCTTTTTGAGTTTTTCTAATAAAGATTTTTCCTTTTTGGATAAATCTTTTATGAAGTTTCTACCATAGTTTAATATTCCTAAAATACTCTGTAGTTATTTTTTATCTACAATGTTATTAGGAAAATCTTTTATTTTTACAAAAATATGATCCTGTAATTGAATTCCTTTAGGATTTAGTCTTAATCCTAATAATTCTATTTATTTTTTTTCTATTTCTATCTTTTTTGGACTCAAGATAATTCCATTGTTTATGAAAATATCTCTAACCTTTTCTAAATGAGTTCTGTATTCTTTTCTGTTTTAGAAAAGACAAGAACATCATCTATGTAGACCAGACAAAAATCTTTAATATCTTTAAAGAGATTGTCCATCCATCTTTGAATATTTGTGGAGCATTACATAAACCAAAGGGCATAACAGTCCATCGGTAATGTCCATATGGAGCATTAAAGGCTGTCAATGGCTTTGATTCTCCTGTTAGCTTTATCTGCCAAAAACTTGACTTACAATCAAATTTACTAAAATATTTAGCATGTCTAATTTGATTAACAAGAACATCCTTTCTAGGAATAAAATAACCATCAAATTCAAGATTTTGATTTAATCTTTTGTAGTTGATGACCATCCTAATCTTTTCCTCTTTTTATTTCAGAGTGGTTTCTTACCATAAAAGCTGGAATCGAGTGAGGACTAGTAGTTGATTTTATTAATCCTTTTTCTAATAGTTCTTTTATTTGAATCTCAAATTCGTCTATGTCTTGTTTAGTATAGACCATAGGTTTAACTCTAATTATTTTATTGGGATCACTTAGTTTTAGATTGCAATATCTAGGATTTCGTTCCCATAGTTTTAAAGGGTTTTCACTAAAATTTGGTTCTAACTGTCTGTATAACCAATGTGAAGTTTCTAAAGTTTGAATTTCTCCTTTCTTCTTAAAAAGCTCAAATCCCTTATCACATCTATACTTATGTTCTACTAATATAGGTATAGATATTCTAGAATTATTATCTAGTTTTAAAGGAAAATATTTCTACAATAAATTATTTCCTAGCAACATATCACCATGCATTAAAGGAAAACATAATATTTGTGGAATGAGAAATGTTTTATTTCCTAACCATATTGGTATATTTTTAGCTTTGTATTCGATAACAGTTTCTCTGCCATCTATTCCTTTTGCTAAAATAGGATGCTTCATTATTTCCCATTGTTCTATAGGTCAAAGCATTTACTCTACAAGTACTTGTTGTAGCACCTGTATCAATCAAAACATCTAATTGATATGGTTTATATCCTGAGAAATTAAAATTACCCAAAACATAATTATATTTCTTTTTGTTTTGATGAGAAAAAATGATGTTTTCATTTTCTCCAATTAATAACTGAGATACAATTATAGTATTAAGTTCATCATTTCTTGAAGAACTATTTGATCTTGGAAGTATAGAAAAATTAATAGTAGAATTTATTATTATTTGAATAGTTTCCATACTGATTTCTTCAGAGAATTCATCTTCTTGATTTTCTCTTTGACTTTGACTTCTAAAACCTATATTAGGAATTAATCTAGGTTGACTACTACTAAAGAATCTTCTATCCCTGAAGTAGAGATTACTTCATGAGGCTTCGAACTCAATAGGTTGAATATTCTTTTGTTCCCTATTTTCAGTCAAGTCTGTAATTAACCAATCAGAAGGTATTTCTAGATCCTTCCAATTTATCAATCGTGGTTGAATTTTTGAATCAAATCCACGTGGCTCAAATATTTCTACAAACCTTTTATCAACTTTCCTAGTTGATGTTTGAGGCAAATTGGTTAGCTCATAGATAAATTTACATTCTATGGCTAAATCATTACTATTTTCTATCATTCCTATATTCTTAGTCTGAATTCTCAGTTTTAAAGAATTCTAAATATTAGGATTATTAATGGATATAAAATAATTTCGCTTGATTTTAAATCAAACTACTCCTGTGACTAAATTAGATTGAATTCCTCCTATAAGGGCTTTCAAAGGATCATTTAACCTATTGTCATACAGGATAGGTAGAATAGGGGTATCTATTCCTTGACGAAATAATGCTTTTATTTCTATCTGAATTATCCCTATATGGATATATCTGATTTTAGACAACTTTTTCTTAAGTCTCTTAATTTTATCTAAGTTAAATATGTTTAACTCGACTGATCCTTTTTCTGAGGCTTTAGCAGTAGTATTTCCTGAAGACTACTCAAAATGTCTAGCACTCCAGAAGTTAAATTTAGATATCTTATAGATTTCTTCTTTTGTAGGATTTGTTATCCTCAATGAAGATTTTTTATCTGCATATCTTTTTTTATGACATTACCTAATTTAGTAACTTGCTGTTCAGAATTAAGAACTTCTTGAAACATAAAAGAAAATTCTGACTCACTATATGAACTTTCTTCATCACTATATATTTCATATAAGATAGATTCATTATCAGAAATTTCTTCTCCGTAACAAATTTCTAGTTCTTTTTCTTCTAACATTTTTATCATTTTCTTTCCACTTTTTCCTTTGTTAGGACATTATGGGGCATAATGACCTGATTCATTACAAATGTAACACTTACAACGTTTTCTTGGTTTCCAAGTAGTCTGTTTTCTCCTCACATATTTTTTATGTGATTTATACTTTCTTGGAGATTTTTTCTTCCACTTTTTCTAAGTAAACCTTTTTGATTTAGATTTGTTACATCCAAATTCTCAATCATCTTTGAGAATTCTGGTGCAATATCTGTCACCTACTTGTTTCTTGACTTGTTTAGTCACTTTCGCAGTTAGACAATGGTCTAAGATTAGCCTAATAGCAAATTTAACTTTATTACATAAGGTATCTTCTCCATTAGTTTTTTTCTAAAAAAGACTTATATGTGTTGCTAAACAGTTCATCCCATGGAGGAGGTAACTTATGAAAATACTGATTAAGCCAAAATTCTGACTCAATAGCATCTAACTTATGGTAATATTTTTAAAACTGTTTAGAGAATTTCTTTAATTCCCTAATATCACACAATTTTATTTTAGTCAAAGTATAGTTTACTTCTGACTTTAGATTTTGAGGATCCATATATCCACAAAATTCTTTCTTTATTATATTAACAAATTCTTGTAGGATTCTGTCAAAACTGTTAAGAGTTTTAAGTAATCCTTTTTTCTGGGCTATTCCTTTTATAAAACTTTCCCATTTCCTAAGAAATTGCAAAGTGTCTACTTGCAAAGTTCTTGCCATGAAGTCTAAAAAATTTTCTTTAGACCAAGAGTTTCTAGTAATTCGTTATAACAATGGACAAGGATTGTGCTCATTCATCTATGGTTTTTTCATAATCTTTTATAGGAATATTTGTTAAATCCAAATATGTCCCATTTATTGCAACATTTTGTTTATTTAAGTCATCTTTTCTAGAGACTGTTGAAATTTCTGAAGTTGAAGGTTTTCTATCTTCTTCTTATTTTAATTCATCTATCTCTTTCTGAGAATAGACCTTGGTTTCAGAATCTAGATCGAAATGAATCTGGTTCTTCTACCTATCTTTTTCCTTTCATCTCATATTTTTCTGAAAATGTTTTTTCATCTTCAAAGTTTTATGAACTGTCATCACTTATTATGATTATATTTTCAGTTGTAAATGACTCTGGACTAGAATCACTTTCTTCATCAGAAACTTTTAATAATATTTCATAATTATTTTGTTTCATTAAATGTTCGTTCTAAACAAATAAATCTTGCATCATGCTTACTAATTTGTTTCTTTCTGTTATATCAGGTTCTTTGATATAACAACTTTTCTAATATTCTATAATTTCTTTTATAGTTTCAAACTCTTGTTTAGAGTTTTTCTTAGAGTTTGGCTATTCTTTTAAAGTACAGATTTCTGTTCCATAATATAACCTAGGAATTTCATGATCTTGCTGAACATAAATAGATGTTTCATCTATACGTTCTAATATTTTTTCTTGTTTTTTATTAATTTTTTCAAAATTAAACTGAGATAAGTCTACTAAAGAGTTTAATATTTTACTTATACTATTGATTGATTTTCTTCTGTAACATCTATATGAAGACTATGATCATAAAGTTTTTCTTTGTGATCATCCCCTACTACGCACTTAACTTGTTCCATTCTAGACGGATTATGGTTCCTAAGACCTCCTAGGAATTCACAGTTTCACTTTAACAATAGGGTACACAACAGCCTATCAACGGCCAACAACACCCAAACAGAAGTTACTAATCCCAAAGCATATAGAATTTTAACCAGCCAGATATGAAAAACAATAAGTAGTAATAGAAGATAGAGACAAATAAAACTTACAAGAATAACTTCACACTTTTATTACGGAATAGTAATTGTCACTGGTACAAGCTACGGGTACCAGCATCATACAGCACAAATATCACAATTTACAACTCATGCAAATCTTTTTATACACGTACGTGGTTATCATATTAATACAACCATAGTTCATTTAATTCCAAAATAGCAAACAGTTCATACAAGTCAATTAACAATTAACCAAACATTTAAACAATCAATGTCAATCACATATTATCCAATTAAATCATTGAAATCACTTATTTGCATAATTTTTATTATAACTCATTAAAAATTAAATCATTGAAATCACTCATTTGCATAATTTTTATTATAACTCATTAAATTCAAGTAAGCACATACTTTCACACAATAATCTGATAATCATAAAGCACATAATTCACTCACTAGCTCACAGATGTGACCCGTCTGTCTGCCTAGCCTGTGACGGTGTCGAAATGTCCTCGACACGCTCCAAAACTGAAAATCATCAATTCAAATATTATTTAAAGTAATTATTTTATAACTAATTCTATAATCTTCAACTAGTTATATCTAAAGATATTCATGTAATCAAATTCTATGTTTATAATAACATCTATATTTCCCTAAAATATTTATTCAAAATACATAATATGTTTTTCTCCTAATTCCTATGATTTATCCCCATTTCTTTCAAGGTTAATTCTATGATTCCCGAATTAATATAAATAGCTTAATATAATCGTTGACAACTCAATTCTTTTTAAATTTTCATATAGCCACCTACCATAAATATATATATATATACTTATCTATTTCTTATTTGTATCTCAGTGTACGTATACCAACACAATTTTCTTAACTTATATCATTATTCTTATACCAATGATCCATTTACCTAATTAATAAACTTGAATTAAACTTCTAAATATTAACATATTTCTAATTCTCATTTTTAATACTTGCGTTTAGCTTTTCCTAGATTAACTTAATTAGAGTCTAATTCACTTATCTCCATTTCTAATTCATCTAATAGGGAGATCACTCATAATCCTTATACCCAATTCACAGTTTGTCATCCCTTGCCAAGGCTACAATGTCTCACTTCATCTTACCTTTCTTCCTTTCAATTACTATCAATTATACAAACAATTAGACAACCAAGTTGTTGCCCAAACAGGGGACAGCAGCTTGGTGGTTCTTTTCAATTCTTAAATTCACATAATCACTCCTTCATAATCTTCTAATATGCTCTTAAAAACTTCTTAAATCAACCATTCATACCCTTAATTATTCATGCACTTAGACCCCCCTCAAGTACCTCCCACTTCTTCAAGCCATGGCACCCAAAATTTAAAGCTGGAAACAACCAAAGGAAGCTTGAACAGCTAGCCAATGAACCCAAGGCTGACGGACAGCTTAAATGAAAAAAAAACAGAGCAAGGTGGTTCACGTTCCATCATGTTTCAGGAGCAAAGATGGCTACAGCCATGAGGAAAATGAAATTGAGGTGCTGCACAAGAGAAACTTCACCATTCAGAGGAGATCATCATGCACCAAGGACTTCAAATGCTCGGCCAACAGAGGATGAAGGAAGGCGGTGCTTCTCGAAATGGCAGAGAAAGATAAAACAGTAAGGTAGTGCTCTCTCATACCTACTTTACTTTAAAATCCATTTATTTATTTGTGTGGTCTACAAAAAGTCTTAATTAGTAGGTATATCTATATTCATAACTAAATACATATGTATATACGGATCTTTGTATACCTTCATTTAAATTCATAATTTCTTAGCTTATTATACACCCATATACTTAGATTTACTTGTAACTTTTAACTAATACCGGAATTTATCTCCCCATCACTTAATAGAATTGAAACTTTAATTCACTTGTATAAATTTTCACACTTTAATTTATTTCAAACAAATCCATTACTGATATAATTACGAAGAATTAACATACAACATCTTAACATATACGTAGAAAATCGGGCTCTAACAGATATGAGACTGTTGAGTCAACTATCCACTCGACATTTAGCTCCTCGACTTGATTGTATTCACCATTTCCACAAACTAATGTTATTGAATCATCATCTGATTCTACTATGGCTAATGTATCATCATCTGCTCCTTTATGAGTCATTCTGACTTCCATCTCTTATTTGAAAATCCTGCAATTCCTCTTGAAGTGACAAACTTTTTCACAATGGTAACACTTCACTTTCTCTCTGGACTTGGATTTACCTGTGGATTTTCCACGGCCTTCTACTCTTGCCTCTACCCCTGTTTTCTGTGACAAGGGCTTACTCGACTCCTTCTAGCTTCCGCCTGGCTTCCTCATTGAACATACTATCCTTGACAGTCTTTAAACTCAATGTGCCATCTAGAGCTAAGTTGCTAACTGTAACCACTAAGGTTTCCCAGCTATCGGGCAAAGAGCTCAAAAGAAATAGTACTTGTAACTCATCATCTAGCACTATCTTCATCATGGACAACTGATTTGCAAGATCTTGGAAATAACTCAAGTGCTCGGCTGCCGATCGTCCCTCCTTTTAGTTAAGCTCCATTAGCTTTTTAATTATAAAGGCTTTATACTACGCATTCTTTATTTTTCATTGACATCAATCATTCGTTGGATCTTTCCAACAGCTTTTCTGCTTTCACGTTGGTTCTCTTGGCCTTGGCTTTCCTAGCCTTGGCTCTCTTGGCCTTGGTCTTGCTGATTGCCTTCTACTGATCATACAGATCACAAAAGTAAAGGAGATCCTCCATCATGGGCTTCCATATGGAATAATTTGATGCTGTCAATTTAATCATGGAACCTGAGTTGCTTGTGCTCTCCATAATTATCAAATCACCAATAGTACCGTATTTCTTAACAGTACTTCGTATACGTGAACAATACTCCGTATATGTGAACAGTGACCGTATACACCGCCAACACGAACCTTGGCTCTGATACCACTTGTTAGGAAATCAGTACAGCTCTAATACCACTTGTTAGGATTACACAGCGGAATAGATTAATTGACCATCAAGCCACAAGAATAAATGTAATTGAGCAAGAAGAATAACAATACCAGATTTACGTGGAAAACCCTCTAAAGTCAAGGGAAAAACCACGAGACAAACTCTGAATAATCTTCCACTATAAAATAGTAGGTACACAAATCATCTCTAGTTACTACTACAGGTACACAAATATCAGCAAAGTAAATAATCCAGTGTAGAGATTTACCCAAAAATAGTGACCCACAATTAATACTCACACTCAACCTAAAATGAGTATTTCCTCACTATTTTTATCTCTCGCACACACTTACTCTCACTTTGGAACTTCACAGTGCACTCTTGGCATATTAATTAGGCAACACTTTGCTTACCTTCTGTTCTTGTATCTATACAAGAACTTGAGAGCTTCTTCTTTTTTTTCTCTTTTCTCTGCTCTTCATCTTCATCTTGCACCTTTATTTATAGGTGCAAAATCCTGCCACTTTTCTTACGTGAGAAAGGTGTGAAGGCCTAGCTGCCATACACCAACAATGACCGCCAAAGTCCAAGAAGGTGGCTATGGCAGCCAAAAGAGTTGCCAAATTTGAAGAATAAATTCTTCAAACTTGGTGACTGATGGCTACCACATTTTTCTTCTGCTCTCACCATTTTCTTCTAGCTTTCTCATTCCTTTGCAGTCCATAATTCAAACATAGGGGCTAGTTTATTGTCAACAAAACACTCTAATGTTGACTTTAATTTAGAAATGGGCTAAACTACAACAATTATAACTAGTTTCATTTAGGCATTTTATATCAACATAAACCTATTTCTAAAACTTACTTTCCCACAAATCATATACCCATTATATATACATAAATGTGTCTTAATTTAAGTTTCATCAACTTTCATGCACATTTTTACATTTAATTTCTCCTAAGCATATTGTCAAATACTTTAGATGCATATTTTAGTCTACTATATATATGTAGAGATTCATATCTATATCTTTCCCAAATACAATCAACATACTCATATTAACCTTTAATTATTACCGTTATCCTTCCTACTCATTAATTTCATACCCCTAAATTCAGCAATTAACTATAAAGCCACCTCAACTAAATAATTTAACAATTGAAGACCACTCACCCTTCTTGCCAGCACCTAATTTTCTGTCACCCTCCCAAAGTTGGCCACTAATCATGCCAAAGTTGTAACCCTTTCCTCCACGATGCTACCCTTCTCACTGACTGCAAGACTTCAACAATACTGCCATTGATGGAATTTGGCTAGAGGTAGGAGGTTGTTGCTTGCTGCCACTTTCACGCCACTGTGTTGCTGTTGCTCACTTCAGTGTGACTAACCAAGAGGGAAAATAGCAAAGAGGAGGCAAAATTTGAAGTGGGCAGCAAGGTAGCAGCCATTTGCTACAACCCCCAACCAAGACAACCCAAAGTCACGCCTCCTAGGATGACTGCAAGAGCTCAGTCAGCTAGAGGCTCAACGCTAAGGAAGTCAAGATAGAAACAAGAAGGAAAAGAAAAGAGTTTTGGTTACAGAGGAAGGTTTTCCCCTCGGCTACAAGGTCTCTCTCAAGCTTAGCATGAAGAACAAAACAGGACAGTAACTTGGAAGATTCAGGAAGCCAACGCAAGGAAAGAAAAGAAAGGCAGTGAACAACAAAAAGGGAAAGGGGAAAAATCTACCAAACGTATAATTAACAAAGTCAAAGTCACCAAAGAAAGAAAAAAAATTGATTGGTGTTTGTTTATTCTTTAATTTGTATATAAGCATATATTTATATAAATGTTTATTGTATTCCCACGTCCGTTTTACCTTTTATCTTGTTACCAAAAAAAATTCACACTATAGTATCAAGCTCCAAATAAAATTAATTTTTTCTTAACTGTATATATAATCTATTTATTAATTCTAGTTTATATTATTTATTAATTTAATCTCTTTTATAACTATGTTATTCACCACTATCTCTTACGTACACATCTATACTTATTGCTTGTATAATTAAATTATTATTATTATTATTATTTTTATGTTACCTAAATTTTGACGTTATTACATCAAATAATCTTAACATCGCAATACTGGATTATATCAAAAAATCCCTATAATCTATAAAATTTTAGGATTAACACTCATGATAAAGCTTTGATAACTTTATCAAAATCGAAATCTTAGAAATGTAATTGAAAATTGTGTTGGTAATTTCAATATAAATAAGTATAGTATCATTTTTATACGTTGAAAACTCATATCTCAAATTAAGAAAAGCAGACAAATACTTTCATTGGGTTATCTATTGGAGATCTCTTAATGAAGAGTAATAAATGCATGACTGCAACATGCGATACTAGTATATTGTCCCTAGATATAAATGATGAATACTAAATTTGATGTAGGACAGTGGGTGAAAATAGGATCAAAGAGGGAAACGAGAAGAAAGTAGAAAGGACAAACAGGTGGAGGAGTAAGAAAATTATGAATTAGATGAAAATAGAGGAAAAGATTGCAAATCCAGCCATACAAAGTCAACGAATTATATAATTAATATGCCATTATATAAGCCACACATTAAAATCATAAAATATTATTATAAATAACTAAACTTTTAATAAAATACTACTAATTAAAATTGGGCTAAAATAAGAATAAAAGAAGTAGAGAATTAGAGTTTAGGTGTGTTAGATCTCATACCAACGTTAAGATAATTAATAAAGGTGATATCTCTAGAATTTTTATTTTTCCTCATACTAATTAGCATGTAGCATGTCAAAGGAGGTTATAGTCAAAAGTTCAAATTTTCAGCTCCTCTATTTTTTTTATTTTTTTACTTTTCAGAAAAAGAAAATAAAACTGCAAATCTTTATCTCTAGAACTTTCTTTTATCAAAAGCTAGCGTTGATTAAAATTACATATATAGTCTAATTTAATCATTAGCGAGTGAACACATTTGTCTTAGAATATTAGCATTTAAATGAGAAATAAATAAGGCCAAAAACTATAAATTAGTTTCTTTATTAAAAACCAAAAACTATAAATTATTCCAGTAATAATTGTGAGAGTATATCTAAATTTGTTAATGTGTAATATATAAATATAATTTTTAAGTTTAAAATATTTTAACAATAATAATTATTAATTGCAGAACACTGAAATTGTGATAAATTATTATAATAAATATTACATAATATTTATATTTATCATCTTAACAAATTCCTTAAGAACACTTATAAAAAAAAAAAAAATACTATTATCATATATAATGAAATCCACACTTATTTTTCTAGCAAGTCGTCGTGCATTAAAAACTATCGTCATAATTGAAAGTGAAATCTCTTATTATAATTAATAAATTCCATAACTAAATTGACTTTTAAAATAGTTAACTTCTTTCTAGTAGAAAGGAACTGGTAATCATGATACTAAAGACAATTATGCTAAAGGTCAAATAATCATTTTTTTCCTTTTCTGGTCTATCTTAAAATCACAACCCAAAATTTAATGCATTTCAATTAAGACATAATTCCTCAAAGGCTCAAACCTTTTAAATGGAATTTAATGACAGCAAATTAAAGTAACCGTTGATGAAAAAGAAAAGGAAATCAAATAAATATGCAATTGAGCAGTGAAACAAACTTTTGTTCCTTGCCCACATAATATTACGAGAGTCTTAACTTAAGTTTGAGCCAAACCACCTGGCAATTGTCTGCAAAAGAAAGTGATACAGTTTCATATAATTTGCCATTATCTGGGCAAATTTAAAAATGTCAATGGGTAAAATAGATATTGATTTTATTCACTGATCAGGTCCACATTTTGTCAAATGCTAATACGTAGAACCTGTCCTCAGAGTAATTACCAATTGTAAAACTGGGTTAGTACACGCCCTGTAACAGACAGGATAAGTACAGCAAAAACAGTGGTCGTAGAAGTGTGTCACAAATTACCTTACAGCAAAAACACTGGCTGTAGAAGGCTGTCATAAATTACATTATGTTCATACCTTACAATCTTTCCTTTTATTTTTTATTTGGTAAGTCTAGCAATGTTCATGGAGCTGGTAATGCTAAGTGTTTAAGACACAGCCCCATCAGTTTTAATGCTTTTCTATATAAGCCAGTTTCCTCAGGACTCTCCAAATTATCCCCTCCTCTTTCTGCTTGAAGCTTTCTGATCAATCTAATCCTTTTCTAATTTCTTTACCTTTGATCTTCTTCATAGCTAATTCTTTTCTGGGTCCAAGTTCTTATTCTCCTTCTGAGAATTGAAGATACGAGAGCAGATATGAGAGCAACACGGATCAATTCTGTTCCCACCTTTGCACGTGGCCTTGAGATTTTGCTGGTAGATAATGACTCGATGTCTCTCATGTACCTGTCATCCCTTCTTGAGCAGTAATCATTCAAGGGTATACAAAGAATCTATCTCCTCTTTGCATAAATGCTATGTTCTCTTTGTTTATTTCTCACCGGAAGGTTTGTTTTACTGCTACTATCATTAGTTTCCTGAGAATTTTGCCTATCAATTATAAGACTGATAAAAATGGAGGTTTCTTACATAGACAGTATGTTAATACATACACATATATAGATAAAAGCAAAATTTTAACCATTTTGATCTGAAGATTGAGGCTATTCACAAAAAGGACAACAAAAAGGAAACCTGGAATTTATTTGGAAAGGCTTTTACAACATCTAAAATAGCTAGGTCATCATGAATTCGTTAAAATGGATTCTTTTATCTAGTCTCCTGAATTTTCAAACCTTATACCTCGCGGGGTTCATAATCTAGAGACATTTTGAGGGTCTGTTATTTTACTCCCTAACTTCTTGTGCCTTCCAAGTTTTGTTTACAGATTTGTTTGTATTTTTAAGCTGTTTGTCTCATGTTATGCATAGCGTAACATTTTACTTTTTTATTTTCGTGCAGAAATATATATAAACTTTGATAACATCTTCATCTAATTTCTCTGTGATCATTACTGATTTATGCCCCATTTTTTGTTTGTCTGTTTAAATCGTAAGTTTCAATTAGTCTTATGTTTTAGCATTCTGGTAATTTCAGACTCATGATCTTTTTGATCTAGTTGTAAGTAGTATAGAAGGCAAAATATACCTCGAGCATGATATCTTCTAATGGATTTTCTAAATTGTGTATAGTTTGTCTTTGACATGCAGTAAAGTTTCACGATGATTAGATCTTATTTACAAATCTAACTCTCGTGTTTTGTTTTTTCCAGTTACCACCACTGAACTAGCATAAGTTGCCCTGTCCAAGCTTAGCAATGAAAACCATCCATTCAAACTTGTCATGGCTAACAGTAATATCAGGGATTTGGACATCCTTTCCTTTCTTCCAATACTGTTTAGGAAGGAAATGCCTGCCATTTGTAAGCTTCAACTCATATTTCTAAAACTGCTTATAATTTTTTTACAAAATATTATTCTCATGTAATACTTATTTTTATCCTAATTATCATGTTCACTAATCACCCCCAGAAAGGATGAGGATATTGTTTGGAAAGCCGCAGCTGTACTCCATGTGCTTTCCTTGACAAACCAATTTCTTTTGAGGATCTCCAAGATGTGTGGTAGTATGCATGTTATAGGAATCAAGAGAACAAGACTCAGAAGGGAAATTGTGAAAAGAGGGTGAATTACAGAAATAAATCTGGAGGCATTAAGATCAAAGAGGTGGGTGACAAGTTTAGGCCGACAGCTAGAAATAACTTGCATGGCACTGAGAAACTACAAATAGTGACATATCCGGAAGTAAGGAATAAAGAAAAAGAAGTACAAGTTGGCCTAGTTGGGGAAAGTCATGCAAAGAATTTGCAAAACACCTGCATTCAACAGTTAATGACCACAGAATTCCATGTCGAAGGGAGGAATGGAATGAAGAGAACATATACCGATAAAGAAGGCAACCAAAAAGAGAAGAGAACTAAATTTATCTCAGAACAGATTGACTTTGCTGCAACAAATTACAAAACTGCTGAGGAGGAATGGGAAAGGAGATACGACAATGATGGTTCAACAGATAAAAGTTCACATTTTTCATGGAGTTCTGAGCTACATCATAAGTTTGAAATGGCTTTAAGTGAACTTGGCGATAGTAATATTATTTTCTCTTCTCTTCTATTATATATTTTGAAGTCATTCCCTTTACTTTTTCCTACTACTAACTAGTTTTCCAGTATTAATAAATTATGAATAATTCATAGCTTCAATTGTTCTCTTCTTGGATCCAGATGCTCGTCCCAAAACATTACTAAAGATGATGAACGAGCCTAATTTACCCCTATGCCAGGTTGCAAGTCATCTGCAGGTTCTTTCTATCAATTCACTTTAACAGAACATCTCATTTATCTCTTGATAAATTTTGCGCATATTAGATTAGCACAAACTTATATACGTGTTTGTTAGAATGTAACTTAGTTAATCCACTTCTTTATTTTCTAACCATTTTGAACCCACAGTTTCTCTACGATATAATCATTTATTAGCTGAATCCACATCCAATTAATTTATCATCAGGTTCTTCTATTATAATTGTATTTTTGAATTTAGTACACAAATTTAAGTCATTTCCTTGTAAATCCTAAAAGTCATACCCTCTACTCGACATTCATTACTTTTTCATTAGCAATAGCAACTAACAACTATAACTTACTTTGTAGATGCGTTTTATTAAATTCTGTTTGAGGGTCGGAGCTGTTTTCTTTTTCAAGAGTTACTTTCTTAGAGCTAGTTTAGTAGCGGGAATAATTTTTGCAGAATCAGAATAGAAAATGAATGAGAATATAATGCAAATAAAATGAAATGATCATTCTATTTTATTATTTAGTAAAGTTGGCAATAAATAATCATTTTATTATATTTATTTATTTTCTATGTAATTTTTATACATGAAATGATATAAAAATTATGTTAAAATAACAAAAATATCTCTAATAAAGATATAACATAATTTATGAAATATATAAATATATATATCTTAATTTTTTAATTAATTTTTTTTTCAAAATTTATAATTAATTAATTATTATTAATTAATGATTATTACTTATATTTAATTTTTTATTTATACATATTAATATTTTAGTTTAAAATGACCTAACTAATTTATTTATTTAACATTAATTAATTATTTATAATTATATTATTTACTATGATGTGAAATGTATTTTTGTTATCTAACTAAAATAAATTGATTTGTTATTATTTGTATATACAAATTTTTATATTTTATATAATTTTATATTTTTTAATGTGATATGAAAGGTATTTTTTTCATTTGACTAAATTAAATAATAAATATATTTAGTTAATTTATTTATAATATTATTATTTTATTAATATCCAATTTTTTATTTTATGTAATAAAATGATTTTTATGTCATTTAATTGAACTAAACCAATTCTATAAAAATAGGAATGAGCAATAATACTTCCTAGATGAGTTTGAGGATTTCTATTTCTATAGAATAAAATTACCAGAATTGAATGAGTATTATGAGACTAAAAACATACTAAGAGAAAAAAAATATTTATTTCATGAAGTCATGCATGAAATGACCATTTTTGCGTACGAAACTAGACTTCAAAGATTCCTCCTTTTCCTTTGGTAAACTAGATAAAGTATCCTTAATTAGGTTTTAAGAGCAACTTATCTTCTTCAGCATTGAATATGAACAACTTCTGCATTATATAGAAAAGATCAAATAATCTATAAGAAATTGTGGAAAGTTTCTATTTCAGGTAAATTTGACAGCAATAGAGTTTTAACAATACAAGATGTAAAAGAGGCTCAAAGACATACAACAGGGAGAGAAATCATTCAGAAAATTGTCAATTACTCCTTATAAGTAATTATGTATACATTGTTGCTGATAAAGGGTGTGTAGCCTTAACATTTATTACTATGACTAATAACATAGAGAAGAAAGTATCTACTAAAAGTGTCCTTACCAATTATTACTATGACTAACAACATAGCGAAGAAGGTACTAAAAGTGTAAATTACAAGTTTAACCCAAATGTTGAAATCTAGTCTTTGCACACACCTAAAATAAGTATATTCACAAGAGAATAGTAGTCATCAATTTTAAGCCATCTATGTGACAATCAAAGAACGAAAAGGAGTCGTTTCCACACCTACCGACACGAAACTTATCTACAGAAATATGGTGTTTCTGTGAAATTAGTGTTGTTTCCACCCAAAACAGTCCGAATCGAATTGAAATTGAGATAGAAGATAGAGAAAAAACTAAAAAGTAAGCTTATCTGAATTTTGAGGGTAAGAAATCTTCCTAATTCTTCACAGGTGGAGAGGAAAGATTTGAATCTAGGTCCTGGTGAAGGAGAGGTTCAGATTTGAGGGTCATGGTATTGATCTATAATTTTTCTTTGGCAAATTTGGCTTCCTTCTCACTCAACTTTGCGCCTTTGCCTTCTCTATTAGATTTAGCTTCTCTTCTCACGCAGCTTTGCCTATTCTCTGCTTCTCTCTCTCGATTGATTTATTTCATAAATATCAAACTCTTTTAATTAGTTTATTTTATTCTCTCTTTTGTTTTTATTTAGGTAAGAAATGGTTTCAACTTCCAAGCTCATTTTTGTATTCTACTTTACTGTCCAACATTTATTTTTTTTAATTAAAGCCTTTTAATAGATAAAAATTAAGTAAAGGGCTGATGATTTTTTAATTTTTTTAAATGGGGAAAGAATGTTAATAAACATCATTACCTATTAATGAGTATTTTTTTATCAATTTATTTAGGTCTTCTCTTAGAATGTAATTGTAATTTGATCTTTTTTTTTTAATTTCTATATCTATGTAAAAGTTTTTATTTTGATATGTATTTATTAGTATTTATGTACTAAATTATTAATGTTAGATACTTACAATTACTATAATATGTGTTTTAATAAATGTTTCTATGCATTTCCAAGAAAATTAGCTTTTCTATAACGTTGCTATACCGTTTCCCGAATCGTTTTCGTTTTTGAATTTATCAAAACGATATCTCGAAACGAATTTTAATTCCTAGGTGACAATAGAAACTTAAGATATCCAATCATAAGAATTTGAAGATTTCATTCATCCCCAAAATCATCAATTCTAGAAATCAGCTAATCTAGGAGGTGGCTCCCATAGACACAAAGATATAGAAGTGTATAAGGTTAACATTTATGTATTGTTTTATGGAATTTATTTCACATATTACACATTATTAACGAAAACTGAAAACTTATTACCATATAGGAGCTATTTTTATTTGCTACTTAATTTCTCAAGGTAGGTACTTGTTCAAAAGGAGTATCATTTCCATATTTTTCAGAGAATTAGAGCTTATCATCATCACATTAAAAATGGATCAATACGGTAAATAAGAGAATATGAAACAGATCATAAAAGATGCTTCTTAATTTGTTTAATATTTTCTACTTACTGATCATTGTTCCGTTACTTGCTTGAACTTGATAGTGCCTTGCATGCATTATTTCCCCCAAGGTTCTTTGTTTGCCTTTTGCCTATCATCAATCACGTTCTCTATTTCCAGAAATACAAAGCTCAAGGACAGCGGCTTATTGAGACTGGAAATTCTCAATTGCCTTCAGTAAATCAATCATCCATTAGTGGCAGAAATGAATTCCAGGCAATATTTGGAAGGCAGAGTTCTTTACTTGACTATGGATTTGCAAGGACCTGCCTAGGGATTGGAGGTAATACGACAGAGTCAATTCCTTTTAATTCTTTGACTGACCCCAGATTAACAGGCAATGTTGGTAGCCATGACCAGAGAACATCAAAGAGAAATTTTGGACATACTGGCCTGTTTGGCAATTCAACTCCATATCATTCTAGTAAGTCCACTATAGTTCAAACAGCAGATTATGGAGATTTAAATAGATTGAACCAGATATAGAAAAAAATTACTATTCATATAATACTAACAATAATGTACATGGGAAGAGAAAGGAAAAACAACCTAACCTGGCTACATTTGCAGCTTTTCCCTATAGCTCAGGGCAGACGTTGCAGTTTCTAAATTTGCATCAGGTGAATCAAGAATTAGGTTGTACACAAGGTTTCAGTGCATCATTCACTTCCCCAAATGGGAAACGGTATCAGAACCAGTCTTCCATTAAATTTACTGGCACAACTGAAGAGCTGGAGTTTTCCAAAGCGCGGATAATCCTAGGGAATGCAACTATTCCGACCAAACATCCAATGGAATTAACCTATCATCAGAGCCAAAAACATAGATGCTGTACTAGGACAGTCTGTTCCAGCCCCTTCCATGAATCAGGATATAGGTTGTACTCTAGGTTTCACTGCATCGTTCTCTTACCTGAATGACAACCAATGTCAGAATATCAATTGCCAAGTTACATTTCTGGGACAACTGAAGGGATAGAGTTTTCTCCCGTGCAGATAACCCCAGAGAATGCAACTATACCAAACAAACTTCCAACAGGATTAACTAACAATGGGAGCCAAGAGAAAGATGCTGCAGTAGGACAATCCGTTCCAGCCTCTTCAGTGGATCAGAATCAGTTCCTGACAGAATCAGTAGTTCTTGAGGAACATCCTGATGAATATAACTGTTTTGAAAATGAAACAAATCTGGATAAAGCTGATGAATTCAGTGCGTGGCTAAGAAAAATTATGTTTGAAGGCCAGATAGATCCACAAGATTCTGATAGCTTCACTTCTAGGGAATCACAAGGTTTGTCCCTTTTACCAATTTCCAAGTTTACAAGACTTTTTGAAACCAAGCATGTGTGTGTTTTCTTACATCATGCTTTGGCAACTTCATCCTTTTCCTTTCTCTTCAGTTTTTTTTCTTTTTTTCCTGTTACTTTCTGACTCATGATTACTTGACTCACAAAACCCTTTTTATTTTAGGTGCATATGGCTCTGGTTGAGCCTATATATTGGAAGCATGATCTCAATGGCATGGAGCTACTTAACAATTGATACACAGATAATGCAGTTGCAGGGAATTCAACATACTTGGAAATTTTATACAGACTTTGTTACACAGTGATGAGATAAGTATCACATGTCATGTCATGTTACCAATTGAACTTATAGCCTTATACAGTTATAATTTGAAAGCTTCTTATATATGGATGTTTAAAAGCATCTCCATCTATAAATAAATTCACATAAACAAAATATTAGAGTTCCTTTTCTATTGTTTTCAAAACATTCAGTCCCGTGTTTGTCTAAGACAAAGCTTACTGCTCTTTTTCAAATTATTTACTTGGTATGGGGGGGGGGGGGGTTCATGAGCTGTAACCAGAGAAAGTGATGTAGTTAAGAAATGAACAACATAAAACCTGAATATAACAAGAGATAATTTCATGATCTCATACACAAAAGACAAAAATCATGCTATGGCTTGTGTAAGTATTGAATACTAAGCACTAGAAAGAAAAACTTAAATGAAAAAAATGAAAGGAATTTTGAAACTAACCTTAATTGCAACAATGTGTGACTGTTTGGAATGTCGCAAGAGGAAGTTGTCTGCAGCATTAGAGAAATATCAGGTTAGAATAAAGCAGGGTGAAAGGCCTTCACAATGAATATGCGAAGGAGAAATCAATAACTTCTTCCAAAAACAATCCGCATAATTAGCCCATTTTGCTTCCAAAAACCAATATACTTTGTAAAAGAAACATGAATCTCTTGGCCTATAAATTGATGGTCTTTGACACTGAAGATGAAAATATAATATCAGTTTCAGACCCTACATAATCTATTTCATACACAAGTAGAGTCCCTCAACTCTGACCAACAAAACTAAGAGTGTGCAATAATACAAGTTTGAGCCAGAACTTATGTATATATGTGCTGAAGTCGGCGTTCTAACTTGTTGGATTCAAAATTAACAGTGAGCTTTCACTTATCAAACCCAACTCAACTAAGCCTTGAATTCCAAACTAGTTGAGGTCGGCTCTTCAACTTATCAAAAGAAAAAAAAAAAAAATTAAAAAAAGAAAAAAAGAAAAAGAAACTGTAAGCTTCTAGTCCATAAAATTCTAGGGTGATAGGAGTTTTTTTAACATTTCCATTCACGTTATGTCATGCATAACAACAACTTAGAAAAAACTGGAAATGATACCTGATATGTTTAGTCACAATCAATTATTGATATATGAATGCTGCTATTGAATCACCAAATTCATAAACCTTGAATTCAATGTTTTTATCAACATCATTTTCAATGTAGTCGACACCTTAAGAATTATAGTCAATATTATTAATAGTTAGCACTGTGATAAAAATCATTTACACATAATCTAGTGTACTATCATCTTCACTACCATCACGAAGTTGCTATCACTAGGACAATCACAACTTCAGAAGTTATCAACATTGCACCAGTATAATATTATTGGTTATCCATTGCCATTTTACCAACTAAAAGCATACCCTGTCACAGCTTTTCACTATAATTGCCGTCATCACAATTGCTACAGACTTACTGCCACCATTGCTACAGACTTACTGCCACCATTGCTATCATTCTATTCAACCTTATCACCCACTAACACACACTACCAGTCCCCAATTCAAAATAATGAAAACACGTACAATCTTTTCAAAATCTCTTGAATCAGAAAGACAGTACACTCAAGTTATAACAGTTTATCAAAATAAAAATAAATTAATTAATTAATTAAAAAAAAAAGGAAACACTATATTTGTACGTATCACTATATGTCTGTGTACTTAACAATGTTTTCAATTAAATATGCTTAAATGGATATTAAATTCAATTTTCCTTAAGCTAATGCCTAACTTCGACCTGTTTAACTAGTCAACCTGAGCATTTATTTGGCAATTTCTAACGGCTCAAACTTGAGCTCCAATTTTGAGCTTGAGTTGAGTTCAAGCCTAAGATTTGAGATAATGAACAGAGCCAAACTTCAAGAAGGTTCGTTACTTAGTTAGGCTGACTCATTTACAACTCAAGTGTGATGCCATCAGAGATGAGTGGACTTCACAATATACAGATACAAGCCACTGATATAAAAATAACACTAGGGATTGTTTAAAAGAATTATCATATTGCACAGAGCTTCTACAAAATAAAATCAATTTATGTCTACACATATCAGCTATTTATGTTTGTTATAGGGTCTTTACACCAGAGCCGAGCACTAAATATCCAGTAAGCAACTACAAGAACCACAAAACATCCGACTGCAACAGGTGTATAGTTGAGTGTGTCGCCAGTAACTGGGTAGGCAACAAGCAATGAGAGGAGAACAGAGATAGTTGCCACCCAAAGGACTGCAATCCAACCGACAAGGACCCCAAAGGACCGCAATCCAGCCGACAAGGACCCCGGAGGGACCCAAGTTGAAAGGCCCCGGAACAGAGGTCTTGTGTGCCAAAGTCACTCCGAAGAATATGGGAAGGGCATAAGCAATGTACAAACCAATAATTGCTATAGATACCATGGCATCAAATGCCACTATGCTTCCAAGAGACTGCAAAAGAATTAGAATGGAGTATTAGGTTAGCAGCGGGCATCGAAAGGAGAGACTGTTTTTGGATTAGGGGCTGAGGGTGAGTTTGTCTCCATTTAAAATAAATCACAGACCCCGTGAATTCGGGCCTTAACAAAAGTTATGGCTGTTAAGACTTTATTGTCTCAGATGACAAAACTAGCGTTTAAAAGTGTCATTAGAAAGAAAAACCAAAAGAAGAAACAAAAGATTTTCTGTCAGCAGACACCCATACCAATTAAAATGTCTCTTTGTGTAATATTTTCTAATGAAGCCTATACAATCAGAAACATAAAACCTTGGTTCCTTTTCTCCGCTGCTAATAACAAGGGAATCCCGTAGTTACTTTTCATAAGGAAGAGCAAAATAAACAAGTACTGTTACCTGGAGTTGCTAGTAACTGATCTCATACCACAGAAAAATATTGCAATAGCAACAACTCCTAAGCAAATAATTCCCCCAGCTCCACTACCATATCTACTCTTGAATGCTTGATAAAATATTTCAGCTATGGCATACCCCCCCCGCATCATTCTTCTCACTCAAAAAGTATGGGATGTCAGTAACTGCAAAGGTAATGCCGAGTATGTAACCCCACCCAACAATAATAAATATTCCAATGGAACTGATAATTCCCTTTGGTCCATTTCTATCAGCAGTCTTGGTTTCCTCTGTCTAAAAACAGAATTTTACAGGAAACAAGAGGACAATGAATTGATCAATTTTAGTGCATGCATGGAAAAGAAAATCACAAAATGATAAAGAAGTGGAAATAAATATAAGGTATAACATGTGAAATTTCTTAAGCATAGTTACAGTTATTAACACATGTTAAATGAATTAGTTGTGCAAGTGGATCAAGTTCAACCTACTGACATGCAAGTTCACAATTTAGTATGCCTCAGTGTT
This sequence comes from Quillaja saponaria, assembly GCA_029379385.1. Taxonomy (NCBI): domain Eukaryota; kingdom Viridiplantae; phylum Streptophyta; class Magnoliopsida; order Fabales; family Quillajaceae; genus Quillaja; species Quillaja saponaria. The sequence goes on from JARAOO010000030.1 coordinate 34,236, forward strand.
TGCCTATTCTATTTTTCTTTGATGTTATAAAATCTAGATGTTAGCACACATTTAAACGGCTAGAAACCTAAAAATAAAAAATAAAATAATGTAATTAGATATCTTGACCAGCTTTAAGATCAAAATAGCCTCAAATTCAAACTTGGTACACTAAATGACCTAGTGGGCTTTGAGGGGAAGTTGCCCAACCCGCGATAAGATAGATAAAGCAAATGACAGGAAACCAATACAAGAAAGACATTTGTTCCAGTAGATGCTTGAAGAAAGTAATAAGCGTCAAATTCCTACGATTTTGTACTTGAGCAAGTTCTATGCAGTATGCACGATACATGAATTAACTACAGGCTGTTCCAAAAACATCCATTACTTATCAAGCAAGCTATTATTTCACATCTTTTAAGCAAACAAATTATGAGAAAATACAAAAATAAAGACAGCTTACCATATAAGCAGATGCATCATACCCAGATAAAGTATACTGACTCATTAGAAATCCCAGGAGAAATGTGTATGGTCTACTGCTTATTCCATTGCCATTATCACTGATGAAAAGGGTGAAAACAAGTTTTGCACTGGCCTTCTCCATTGCAACAGAGGGTATGCGAATCATAAGCACAAAGACACCTAAATTCGCCAACCATTAAATATCTAAGAGAGAGATTTCTTTCCTGATAAATTAATCCATGGTCCAAAAAGGAAAAAAGACAAACAGAAAATTAGTTGCTCTCACCTACAAGGTTCCAAGCAGCAGCTACTTGTTCAAAGAAAGACAATAATGAGATGGGAATACTCGTTATGATAGCATGTGGGAGCAAAATTCCCCCATGGAAACCAATGACTACATATTTAGATGCTTCATATCCACCACCATTTTTCCCATCAGTACTAAGGAGAATGATAACCTGAACTAGTTGCGCATGAGAAAAATCTACACTTGTTGTAACTGCCCACTGCTGATGAAAAGGGATCAGGAGCAGTCAGAGCTTAAAAGAATTACGTCAAACTGATATACAGAACATGTTTGACCTCCAAGTGTGTTTTGAAGGACCTGAAACTCTAGAATGTGTTAAGACTCAGTACCTGACCAACAATATTGAACCTGCAAGAAACGAAATACTTATGCATAAGAAGATGTGACAGTAGGATGGCCAACTTGACTGTGTTTCTTACGATTGGACTAGACCGGTTAGTAAACCAATCAATTTTAAAATAGGCTGCTGATCAACATCATCTTTTTTAGTCTAATCTAATTGAACTAATGATGAAGGAAGCAAGGAAATTGAGAGAAAATACAGACTTTTTTTAAGTGAACCTATAATCTGGTTCAGAGTAGTTCTTTGATAAAAACTAATTTTCTAAATCCAAAAATAAACAGGAGCCACTCTAACCTTATTGTGAATCTCACTATTGCAATAAAATAAGTTATATGCAACCTATGTATACACACACGTTATTACCTAATAATGTTTTTCCCAAACCAGTTTTAGTATTGATTAGCACTTCATTTATTAGGTGTGCAAGTCCTAGCTCGATTTAGGACTAGTATATATGCGATAATGTACATATGCATAGATGCAATTAATTTCCATTAAAAATTATCAGTTTGTGAATGAACTTCTGCAGTAAATATGCTCTTATTTGATGGTTGTGTTATGCAACTGAACTACAGGTTATGGTTCTATCACATTCAAGACAATATCAATCACCAGAAGTAAAAGTATCATCCAGTCATACATATGTGTTCTTGCAACTTGAGCTCCATGGGATCTAATAGAGTAATAGTGTGTGTGCCAAACTGAATTTCTGGAATTTCTAGCTCAGATAATGAAAATTGAGAGGATTACTTGGAGATGATTGTACTGAAGTATAAGAGCACCATAAGAACAAAACAGTTAGGAGAAAAAAAGGGGAATTGATGAGAAAAAAAATGTGCCACCGAGAAATACATACACAAACATGGGAGCTTGCATGCTCAAAAAACGCACACATATAACAATATAATTGCTGTGAATGATATTTACACACACATTACCAACTTAAGTTAAAAAAAAAAAAGAAAAGAAGAGCAGGGATCCAATACTAGTATCCTCAGGAACTTTGAAAGGAATAAGATTTAGTCTCAGCAACCAAATGACAGATTGTATGTAACAACTGGTAAATTAAATACAAGGGAGGATAACCACAGATTAGAACAACTGATTATATGTATCCTTTTCAAAATGTAGTCATACGGCATACTAGTTCTCGCAATGCTCCTCTAAAGAGTAAAGACTAACAAAAACTTTTCAAATATAAAATCTAGTTAAAAAGAACTCAGAATCCTCCACCTGGGGTAAGGATCATGACCAAAGATCAGAATAAGATGAATAAGCCAATTTCATAAACATCCAGAAGATTGCCTGGGCTTTTAGGCTGCAGGGTTTGTATTACTGATCCAACAAGATTCTCTTAATGTCATAAGTCCAAGAAGAAGTAACAATCAATTGCCCAATTTTGCTTAAGTAATATCAAATCCTTCATGTACTCTACAACAGAAACTGCAAAAATTATGTTGAATTAAAACTATGTTGATGTGAAATGCATCTACTTGGGGAATGATTCATATTGATATAACTAAAGGAACCACTTATCTTTTCCTCCTTCAGGTTATCTATAAGGAACCTTAGATGTGACACCTAGGCATTGCATCTTGTTATCTGTTTTAGGAGTTATCAGATTCTTATATTTCCATCCTTTAACTAGCATCCCAAGTCCCAGCCACCTCAGACCCTACATCATTGTTCTCAGATAATACTTTTTCGAGTTCTTATCCTTGATTTGCCTAAGTTCTAAAATCAAATCCTTCCACTATACCATAACCAAGAAATCTATTCCACCCCCACCCTTACCTTTCAAATCACTCTAATCCGAACATCCAAACTACCTCCCACCAAATGAAAATTAATTTTATTACCCTTCAGCGTCTGACATCAGCTCATCTAAATGTGGAACTAAGGGAATTCAAGGAGATAATTATTTTCACAATTGTTAACTATGTCCTACATTGTAAGATCCTAATTTCAGAAGGCTATAAAAGTTGCATATATGTTCAAGGGATTTAGCCATGGCCAAAACTCAAAGTTTGTTATATAAAGCTTTCAAAATGAACTTACATTCTAACAGAAACTCCTCCAACCTGGAGTTTTTACACAATATACAAGATCATGGTTTAGACGCCTTACGAAGCTTCTGAATTTTAGGCTGCATTTAACAAGATCATTTTTTAGTCTAAAGAAATTTTAAAAAAAATAAAAATGAACACAAACACAAAATTAAGATGGTAAGATTAGTTACCTTGAGTTCCTTCGATAAGAGAGTTCAACAGGAGTTGCTCTTTAGTTGGTTTTCCCACTGAGCACGCTGTTGCAGATGGAAATCCGCATGCCCGTCTAAGCGCTTCCCTTTTAGGAACAAAGACAAAAAGAACTTGCTGCAACAAATATAGAATCCTTTGATGAATATACTAACATTTTAATCCTGTCATAGACGATTTCTAGAGATGACTATCTCTTGCTAGATTAAAAAAAAAAAAAAAATACCCTCTTTTTTGCAAGACGTTGGAGAGCACGAATTTCTTCATGTTCAGCATCAGCAGCCATGATAACAATTTCCGCTTCTGTTTCAACCAAAGTTTCCAAACAAACACCATTTAAATTAAGTCCTTTAAAACATAAATAATACTAAAACTGTATGATGTAATTACCTTCATGTACACCCTCTGTAAGATTCTTGTCATAGGTAGCTTGTTCTATAAGAAACATTAACTTTTTATTCAACTTTTGACCTCCTCGTGGGTAAGCATTAGGTTTAGCAGACTTTCAAAGGAAATAAAAGAAGAAATTAGACTCAGATATAACATTATTTAAACAAATTCTAGGGAAGAACTAACATAAATTCAGAAAAAATAATACCTTATTCCACCTGGCCTCTTTCTTTTGGATACTACGTCTCCTGCTCATGTCCTCAATAAAAATCTGAGTCCCAGGTTGCGTCGACTTAATTTTCTCCTTAGTCATCATAGTGATATCAACATCAAAGGAGATCAAAAATCCGGTAAGATATTTAATCCCATCTACATCTTCAGTAGTCACCGTTGGTACTGCTGGTAAAGAAGAGGCTTCAAATACATTCTGAATAACAGAATGTAAAACCTCTAAACCAACCATGTTGTTATCTTGAAGAATATTAATCAAGGACAACTCACTTTTTGGGCAAAAAAAATTTTCCCTTCATTTAAGACCCTTGTGAAGTAGTCCTCACAGCTGAGTGTGACAAAAAATGCATGCTTCGTCCACTGCTTCCTCCAGTGCTCTTCATGGTGATTAAAATCCTTCAACCCTTTCAAAGGCCTATCCAGATTAGGCCAGTACCTTACAAAATCTGCCTGCATCTCACCTCCCTCAATCAGATTCAACTGAAACAGACGTGGTTCCATCTTTTGTGGTGGCTTGATAGATCTTCCATTCCGCGCAGGCCAGCATCCATGAATAACCAACTCATTACCATGGTCTATTGGATAGTGTAGCATCTTTCTTCGGAATCCAGGGACATAAGTTAAACTCAATATCATTGAGTTATAACTTAAATCCTTCCCTGGCCTTCCACCCCCACCCTGGCCTCCTCCGCCACCACCTTTGCCCCCACCCTGGCCTCCTCTGCCCCACCAAGACCACCTCTTCCCCCACCAAGACCACCTTTCCCCCCACTGCTGCCACCTCTTGTGATCTTGATCTTATGATCTTACGATCTTGTTGACCCTCTAAAATCTTAGTTAAGATCTTGATCTTGACAACCTTGTTAATTAGATAATTAGAGAATTTTAATTTTAGCTAAATTTGGGTGGAAAATTGTTTTATCTAGATTTTAGTAGGGGCAAGAATGAAAAATTAATATCTTTGTGGTCAAATTTATTATTATGATATATATTAGGGGTATTTTTCAACAAGTTGTAAGAAGTTTTCTTACTTCCAATTAGATCCGCCCCTGCTTATGGAGGGAAATGGTATTATGAACAAGTTGTAAGAAGTTTCTTTTCTGGTAGTGTTGGGGCAGGGGAGTGGAAAGGGGATGGACACCTATACAAACCCTCTCATGCAGCTTCAATTTCCTAAATAGCCACATAATCGAGAGGGATAATTTGAAGTAAAAGCACCATGAAGCAATTCAAAAATACTAAAAATTAATAATTTAAGGGGCGAAAGCCCTATAACTCGAGAAGGACCACAACAACTAACCTGGTTTTTAACATTTCTCTGACAGATGATCAGGAATTCTTTTCTCTTCTTCCAAACACGAAATATTTTCTGTATGTGTACTGCAGCAGTTTTCTTTGAAGTTAGAAGAGAAAGAGCACTGGGATCTGACAACCCAAACTTATCACCTCCACACTGAGTCTGAAACGACTGCATTCTCAATACTTGTTGTATACGGTCAGCGGCTTGCATAGCATTACAGACAGCATTAAGTGAATCCTTCAGGGAAAATACATCTGGTACATCACCATAAATCTCAGGTGTTGATGTTCGCTCTGAAACTGTCTGTACAGCTTTCACCCCCAAAGCTTTTCGGTCATAATCTTCATTCCAATGATCCATTGTTAGGGAAGGGAGGTGGCTGGTTAATGAAGACTCTGCCAGAAAACCAGATATTCCTTTGTGCCCATTGGCAGAAGCAAAATCTGCAGGTGTTCTACCCAACGGAAATTCTGGAGATGGATCTGTTATTGAGAGCAATTTGTGCATAAAGAGCAAAGGAATAAATTTTTGTACAGAAAAGTAAGCAGCAAACATGATCGAGAACTTAATGCACCCAAACAGTTCAAGCAATTACTTTGAGGATGCTTTAAAGTAAGCTATTATGTGTGAAGTTTATTAATGTGTATATAAAGGAAACCAATATGCTTGCCACTAAAAGGTTTGGACAAAGAAAGAGGAAAGAAAATGAGGACGTGAGAATAAGTTGAATTAAATTCCATAAGCAACAAGAAATGGTTTCTAATTAGTAGGATAAAATGATAGTGGATAGAATTTACTAACCAAAGCCTTGTATGTACTAAGAGAATCAGTATGGTGCAGGAGGCTCTCGGCATCAGATGCAATATAAGCTGTACAAGAATAGGAAAAGAAATGTCAGTGTCATTACCTGCCACATAATGCTGACCAATGGAGGGCGGTCCATCCATTTGCATCACCAAAATTGATACTAACTCCTGCAGTTACAATTGGTGTTATGGCCCAATCATAACGAAGAGCAGCTGTTAGATGTAGCACATCTTGTCCCTCCTCATCTAATACACTTGGCCCTTTACCATCTTCATTTAGTTCATGAAGAAGCCATGAGTACAACTTCTCTTTAAGCTGCTTCTGAAATAGATGCTCTTTCACTTTATTTTGGGGCATACGGAGCTCTTGTGTTGGTTCCTCCTCCTCCTTTAATGTAATAATTTTACTAATTAAGCTCCTCTTCTCGATATCACCTTTGAAGGTGTGACCTAAACTGTTCAAAGACTTTAAAGACAATAACTTCTCAAGTCGCAAATGAAGCAGCATTTCAATTGTCGAACTGCTGTAAACATCTGTAATATCTACATTCTCAGAAGAACCATGTCGATAGTCAAATTCCTTGACTTCACTACAAGCTAGCCTGTTGGAACAAGTTACATAAAAGGGCACTCGCCCCACCTTGTGAGGTGGAGCACAACAGCAAAGAATTCCATCAGCTAACACTTCAGCAGGAACCTCAACTTCCCCAAACATACACGACCAGTTGTATTTAGCTACCTCCTGTTGACTCTTCAAAAAAGTCCCCGTAATAAGAACCTGTTTGATCATAAATAATGTAAGATGTAATTCCCAATAAAAAAGAAGAAGAAAGAAACAGGAGCTGATCCTATCGTCAAATATACGATGCATGGGCAAAATACGACAACTAAAAGGACATTTCTTAAAATTATCAGGACAATAAAGCAGTAAAAATAAGAAGGAATTTTTCATGCGTTAGTATAGGACGTTATTGAAAGATTGCCAAAGTACTTATTCAAATAATCTGGATGTATACACAGAAAAAATATAACCTCAGACATTAAAAGACAACATAGAAAGCAAAAAATAAGTAAAATACAGAAACATTGGTAAAAGAAGTTTCTAAACTTTCGTATTCCAGCAAAGGCAGGCTGAACCAAGGCCAAGGTAAACAAAAACCTAAATATCAAGGTTCAGACCTTCAAATCCTTGAAATAATCGGCATTTATGTTCTAATGACAAATGTAGAGCAGAAGAACACAATAATGTATTTGACAGAGAAGCAGTTCGTATCCAAAGAAAAAGAGATAAATAAGAAAGATATACAGCATAAATTATAATTTAGTAACACTCTGGAATTTCAGAAAACTTAATTTGTTAAAAACAAAGTGAACGCTTCAATTTACTCACTACAGTACAGAATTAAGCATGACATGCTTAACAGAAACATAATAAATCATATCTTCATTCTTGAACTATCAAAAAGAAAAAGGTCAAAAGATACATAGGTGGAGAAAAAGTTGACTAATAAAAAGATAATTTTATATTTACAACCGGAATATAAAATCTTATCCATTTATATTTTTTTCTTTCTTATCCATTTATATCTTTGATTCTTTAAAATCTTAATCAGTACCTCAGTAGCCAATTCTGCATATGCCCACTTTGGTGAAAAATCAGTTACGCCGAAAAGTTGATATTGAGAGAGAGAAGGACTTAATGAAGAATCATCAATTATATTCCCAGATTCAAAAGTGCTCCATGAAATACCAGATGAGGACTGCATCTGTAGATCATCCACCTCCCCAAGTTCTTTACTAATCCACCGAGAAAAGCTGTCAACTTTCTTCAAGCTCTCCTCCCCATCTAATAATGCACGCTTTGCAGTTAAGGCTTAGTTGATACTTTCTTCGACCGGAATTTCATTCTTAGAATTGGCTTTCCATGAGAATTGAGATTGTGCATTTCCAAGCTGCTTTGGAATGTTTTCTTGCATGAGCTGCTGGTTTTGCTGACCAGTAAGAGAGAACAACTCAGGAGCAATATCTAAACTTGTGTCACGGTCTCTTTGCTCAAATAAATCCGTAGCCAAATCAGATCTCAACTCTGAACCCACTGATTGGGTCATACGCCAGTTGCTTACTAAGTCATCTTCAAATGGAATCTGGATAAAATTATAAAAAGCTAGATGATATAAACATTACTTCTGAGAAATGTCAGTGAATGCAGTACTTCAAATTTCAAAAAGAAATAGCCAGAAAGCAACCATAAGCGACCAAACTAGACAAAAGCTAATATTAGCCATTATACACCAAACTTATTAAGTATTGCAAGTTATATACTCGATTATGCAAAATGAGTATCAACACCTTTTGATAAATATATTTAGAGCTTAAGGTCATATATAGTCATTTAGAATAGTCGTTTAAACTACATCACAAAAGGTTACAGTTATAGACGACATAGTTTCTATAATAAACAGGCACTACTTGTTCTGCTTTTTGCCCAGAATAAAATTTAAGAAGAACTTGACGTCATTGGAAGAGCATAAGGTAATTGTCTGGAATTTTTTTAGTTATTTTTCTGTCATTCTTTATATGGTGGATTTTATAAGCCTTAAGAAATTTCATAGTTGTCTATTATTCTTCTTTTGGCTCCTAATGGGGTGGGTTTCGTAATTGGACATTAGGTACTGATGGAATTAGTAACAAGTGAATGCTAGGCCAAAAATTACAAATAAATTATGCTTGGAAAGCTCTATGAGTCTATTTTCAAACACAACAAACGGAGTGACATTTGGATATTACTTGAAGGAGTTATGGTGTTTTTCTGAGATCATTTCCAGGAGAGGTATTTGGACTAGTTTGATTGCTTTTATGTTTTCCATGAGTCTTTTGTTCTGTTATTAATGCTTATGAGTTGAGAGTCCGTTTTCTAGTCAAAATAAGTTTTTATTATTCTTAGGAATTGAGTCACCCATGCTTGGAAGGTTGTTCCAAGTTAGCCTTTAAATGGTCAGTCATGTATGTCCTCACAAGCATGTTTTGGAATCAGAATCTTAATTAAAGTTTGAGTGAACTCTTGGCGTTTCTCCCTTAAACTCTGTATCTCCTAGTGGATTCTAGTGAGTGATGAGCTATCTTTAAGGATCTGTTGTTCTTACAGTGACTTTGGGAGGACTCCTGGTTGGGATAAGAGTAATGTTCCTAGAGTGTCCACCTTTGCTGGCAACTGCTGCCTGAACCATCTCCAAGTACCCATTTGACCTCACCGAGATACTGTTCAGCAGCGAAAATCTCTCCTTTCTATCATTATTGTCAAACACGTTTGTCAGACTCTCACCTGAAACTTCCTGGTCCTTCCAGTTGCAGCTCTCCCTCCCAATGCTCTTGTCTCTGAGAGAAAGACCACGAAACCCATCCACAATATCATTAGGTGCTGTATGGGAAGATTCACTATCAAATTGATTACAGACTGATGTGCAGGTGTGAAGGCTCAAATTCTTGTTAAGCTGATTGTTGACATTTTGGAGATGGGTGTTCTCTGGGAAAACAAAATCGGTAAGGACCATCCTGCAGACCCCTGTCTTGTAGGGTGGGTGGCAGATGACGGGGCACAACTCCTCAATTCCGTGAGAAAATTTGCAGCGGTCTCCGTAAGGGCAAGTGCCAATCTCCTGCAATTTGTTGCACATCTCAATCTTGAACATACTGTACACCTCCATCTCAAGAGGCCTCTCCTCCTTCTTCCCTCCATGTACATACACCTTTTGCTGTGTCAGTAAGAAATAAGGAGTAAAATAAAGAAGTAAACATCAGCAGAGAAAGAACCACGTGAAAAGGAAAACGAAGGAACATTACTTGAATTACTAAAATTAATGGCATACATCTTGTTAGCTCGTTCTGTTCTTACCCTGTTACTGGCATCAACTGCCTGAACCATCTTCGAGTTCCTATTTGACTTCACAGAGATACTCTTTGGCAGCAAGAACCTTTCCATTTCCTCATTATTCTCAAACAAGTTAGTTGGACCCTCATCTGAAACTTCCTTCTCGTCCACAAATGCACTCCATCCAGTTGTAAGCAAATGCCTCCTTGGTTTCTCTACTCAAAAAAACAGAAAATATAAGCTCAACCAGTACAGAATACAGCCTCAAGCATATGAAGAATACAAATATATTACTGCCATACCCCAATAGATATGCCGAAACTTCAATTCCAGGCCATGCAGATCCTTCGCCACAAGTTCTCGTAAAGGTCTTTGTTGACAGTAATCCTGTAGTAACAACCACTTCAAAATGCAAAATACTATTTGACTGTAGTTCTAGAAAACTTAGACATAAGTTGTTGCATGATGAGCGGAAAGTTCAATATCGGTAAACATCAAAAGTAACTCAATGTATGATTGTAGATATTAAATAATTGCAAGGGTACATTAAAAAAAGAAGGATATTCAAACAATACTTGTGGCAAAATAAATGCATAATCGTAATTACCAGGGGAGGAAAGCAATCTTCAGGTGCTCCACTAGGGAAAGAAAATCCTCCATGAGTGCTAGTATCGGAGGCAGTAAGAGTCTTGCAGAACAGGTGGGGTGTCGTCTTCATACCAACTTCAGTAACCTTCTCTTTCCCTTCTGCATCAATTTCCCCTTCCGGAAGATTTTGCTCGATTTGCTGTAAACAGTGACAAGTTTTTCTTAATCTCAAATTAAAATCCATTTCAAGTTTTAACACATTTAAAAATGCAATTCAGACAAGTGCAGAAATAAGGAATAGAATAATGAAATAATCATCGATCAGCAGAGAAAGAATTGAAAAGGAGAACGAAGGAACATTTCTTAAATTACAAAAATGAATGACATAGATCTTGTTGGCTCATTCTGTTCTTACCCCGTTACTGTCAACAGCTGCCAGGACCATCTTCGAGTTCCTATTTGACCTCACAGAGAAAATCTTTGGCAGCAAGAAACCCTCCATTCCCACATTATTCTGAATCACGCTAGTCAGACTCTCATCTGAGACTTTCTTATTCTTCAGATTACTGAAACCCTGGCTCCCTTTGTTCTTGTCCCTGAGATAGAGACCAAGAAACCCATCCTCCATGTCAGTAGATGATTCACAGTCGAAGACTGAGGCGTGAATGAGGAGGCTCACATTCTGTTTCATCTCCTTGTTAATAGTTCAAAATTGTACATGACGATATTCTTAGAGCTTAGGAAATGGGTTTCACAGACTTCCAGATAAAAGAAAGAAGAAGAGAAGTTGGGAAGACGATCGCACAAAAACAATGAGTACAGGCTAGGCTCCTAGGCTCCTATATATCGGTATCTCTGTACTAAGGAGCTGTCTAACAACCTTGCCAGGTGGCCAAAACCGTTATGCTAGCAACAGAATCACAAATAAGCAAAGAGACGTATTAGCCCTTCACTTATAAGTAATACTAGAGAAGAACCTGTGCCGGATTGATGCCATTTGTTAGTTAGTTTTTTTTTTTTTTTTTTTTTTTTTTTTTTTTTTTTTTTCAGTGAGCGAGTCTTATCAAATATAATCCTAGAATAATAGGAGAAAGTCTATAATTTATATGAATATTAACATCTTATTACCTCATGTTTATATATTTTAATATTCTATATTATAGACATCATAAAAAAAACATTGTTAAAAATAGGATATATAAAAAATTACACACAATCAGCTAAAATTTTAATTTCTTACTAACTATTCATTGATGCATTGTCCCTTTTGTTTGCTTCTTAATTTCTAGCTAACTATTCAGTGATGCATAGTCCCTTTTTGTTTGCTTGTCTTTCTTTCAGTCGGATTTACTTGTGTTTTGTAACTATACCTCTCACCTAATCATAGGAAAGCTAAAGACAGAAAGCAACTAGGTAATTATATTTCAAGGAAACCAAGATGGTTGCATTTTTTCTGCATTCCTTGTTGTAATATTTTATAATGTTGTTTAATATAGTGGTTGCAAAACAACCAAGACCATCAGCTAAAGCCGCATAAAAAGATAGAGAATTCAGAAAGAAATAAACTGGTAATTATACTTTTCATCACCTCAGGAGAAGAAAAAGTAGTAGTAGAAAAGAATAATTGGACAGTACACCAAATTATTGAAGCATTCAGGAAAACCATGTTGAATCCAGATTGAAGTATTCAATTTTTAGATAGAAAATAACTTACTTTTTCAGCCCTCAGCAAATGCATAGGTGAACAAAATAATATAGCCCAGTAAAGGTTGGGAGCTGAATGAATAGTGAACAAATAGAGAGAAACTCAAATGTATAATGTCGGTGAGGGACTCTCTCACAATAAAAAATTCTACACTTAGTATTGATTTGATAAGCTTATGATTGAGCTTGTATCAAAACAATCAAATACAAAATCTGTAATGAACAAGAATTAAACAATCAATATTAAAATAAATATAAAATGTGATGTTGATTCAAATAAATTATTCTAATCAAAAGTAAAATTAGATAGCGCTTAAAAAGTAAGATTAATCTCATTCTTTTTGTTCAACACCAATTTTCCACAAAGTAAGAACGAATGAATCCAACTCCTCCCGTTCAGTAGGTAGTGGTAGGTTCCAAAGGCTCCTACTGCATGTACTGCATTCCAAAGGCTCAAGTTGGCGAGTGTGGTGCGGTTGATGTGGATTGGAATGCACGTACTGTGTCAATGGCTTCCTTTGGTGGGAAAGATCCTTTTTACACACATTCATAATTGGTGCTGCAGTCAGTGACAGGTTCTGGGATTACATGCATCGACTAACTGAATTTGGCAGAACCTTCACTTCTACGTTTATCACCTTTGCTGGACTTTTAACTTCAACATCAATGTGTCTTCCGTCATTATACCACAGGTAATGATTAGGGTCAATTATCAAAAGAGGCAGAAGTTACATGAAAAATGATTGGAAAATAGCACTATAATAAATAACTTAAGCAAAAAATATAAAAATGTACTTTTTAAAATTGTTCTCAGCAGTGAGCAGGTACATTTTATGTAAAATCAGATTTGGATAAAATTAGCGGAGATTAAAAATAACAATTGTCTGTAAGCATAATTCTTGATTGAAAACTGTTAAAACATGATATCTTAGTTGTTTTAAACAAATTGTTGAGATGTTACATTCTTATGTGATCAATTTTGATATTATCGTTCCGCCTAAATACTCATTTCACTATGATAAGAAATTGTTCTAACCGTAAAAGTAATGAACCTTAACTCACGTGACTATTTTATAAAGGTCATCACTAATGTAATTTAATTTTCTGAAATAAACAGTTAGCTATATTTTTATGAGGACTACAAATAATCAAAGTGCATTAAATATAACTGATCTAAATCTTATTTAATCCTTCCAACTATTTCAGAAGGCAAAATGTACTAATGTTAGACAATTGGTTAAAGAAGATTAGAACTGCCAGTCCGAGTTTAGAATGTTAATAAGTAGATGCAATAACACAATAGAATGTCATATGCAACCTGATTTGTAGAAAAATCTTCCTAATTTCATAAAAAACTAACAGCTTCACTAAATTCATACTTCAAAAATCAGGTCACCGATTGTACATCTAACTTTGTAAGTGAAAGACCACATCTTAGCCAAAAAAGAAAAAGAAAAAGAAAGATCACATTATTTGGAGTGAATCATACCTAGGGGTGTGCAAAAAAAAAACAGACAACCCACAAAAAATCTGACTCAATCCATTTGAACCAAAAAATCCAACAAGAACTGGTTTCATGTTTGGGTAATTTTTATTTTTTTTATACCAAGACTCCATTAGCAAGTTCATCAGCAAAGCCATGCAAGTTCAAAAAAACATAAATATATAATGAAATTACAATTAATACTGTAAGCCTGGCTTTTTTCTACTTTTCTTTTTGACGTAAAGTACCACAGCTATATGACTTTAACATGTTTACATATTTCTTAGGAAACAATTCATTCGATAACAATTAACAACTACTTAACACTTTGTCAATGTTTCAAACAATGGTATAGTTAAAGGATAAAAACACTAATGGAGCGACCATATTTCTTTTTCCAGCATTAATATGGAAGAAACTGTAGAGAACATGATTAATTATAACAAATTAAGCACCAAGTAACTAAAATGAAAGCAACCTAAAGGATTCAGTGGGACTAACCAAAAGAATACTGTAGTTAAATCATACTTAAAATAGTGAGAGCTTAAGGCTCAGACAACTACCAAGTTATATGCATATTCTACTCCATTACATGCATGTTGGAAATCACTTTTAAACAACAATGACTAGAAAGTCTGAAAGAAATTTTTTTCCATTTTCTAGAGATAAAATTTTACATATTCAGTAAAAGGAAAATAACTCTAAAAGAGTAAGCACAATAGTAATTCACTTACACACACTCATATGAGTTCTACCAATTACATGAGTTCAAAGTAGATAGCCATTCAACAAAAGAAGTTTGATCAGAAAAAATTTGGACTTATACAACTGGTCTAAATGAACCTTATGAAAATGTGGGTCCTTTCACACTTTTAAACAAATCAAATAACCATACATAAAAGTTTTTCTCTTATAAAAACTACAAAACTGGCCTAAGTGAGCTTTATATGAATAAAATTGGTTATTTTTACTTAAAGCTAACAACTTTTCTCTCATAAAAAATGATAGGGAAGTATTTTAAATGAGAGAAGAATACCTTAATTCATTTCTACTTAAAACACTTATTTCATCTATCATAGTGTTACAATAGTCAATAGACACTATAATTTTTCCCTTCTTTATTTACCTCCACAGTACCTTTTTTTTCATTGTCATCCATTTTCTATTTCTCAATCTACTTTTCTTGTCACCTTTTTCACCAATGCTGAACACCTAATCAGTGGTCAGTTTCCAATCAGTAGGAAAAATTAAGGATTTAAAGACAAATTCCGCAATATAAAAATAATAATAATAATAAAAAATTCCCCAGTAATTTCGATGCAAAAATATATGAAAGTTTTTTAACGTTGATCATAAAATTAGAAGAAAAAAGTGTTGTCCCAATTAAATTATAAATCACTTATGAAAACTAAAATCTACACAAATTCTCATATTGCTAATCTAACCTTGAATTTTGAAATGAAACGGATTACTTATTCTTCAACATCAGAGACAGAAAATAGATAAGGCCAAATTTGAATTTATTGGCCTCTATCAAGGTGTGTAGAGAGACTGAGTTTTTGTAATGTGAGTGCTCCTACATAAAGAAGAGCATGAAAACCAAAGACAACCCTTCTCATTGATTAAATAAGCAAATAGAAAGCCTAACACGATGTAAATCAATGGCTAGAAACACAAGTGGGAACAACTTTCTAGAAACTTTATTTTTTAAAAGAGTTTTTAGATAGTGAATTGAATAAATTAAGCAGTGAACAAAATCATTAAGACCTCATGCAAAATAGAAAATATGAGCAAACCTTGAGAGAGAAGTTGAGTGTGATGAATGGATAATATCAGAAAATGTTGCTATCAATGCCTCTTCTCAGCTAAGAAATGCTTACTTGTCCGAGTGACTGTACGGATTGTAAAATCAAACATGCTCTTGAATCAAACTACTAAAATGGTATGAAAGTAGTTGTAAGGAAAGAAGAATATCCTTTTTTTCCCTTGATATTTAATGGTAATCTTGCATCAGCTTATTTTAATTTTGCATTGGATGTGGAAACATATAGTTCCGTACATTTTAAGTGGCTTACAAAATGTGTTTGTAGCAATTATTCAATCGCGCCCTCAGATGCTCTACTCTAATATGGTTTTGAGCTTGTGAGCCAGTGTAGCTAGCTCCCAAGCTCCACTGCTGGTTGGTATATTTAACCTAAACCCATCACATAACAAATAACATTTATATATGTGTGTGGGAATGTATGTGCACAAAGTTTCTTGGACTCTTAATATTTGAAATTAGCTTTTAGGAGGAAAAATGTTGAAGATGGCATATTGGCATTAACAGAGAAAACATACTCAAAGCCCATAGGAGCAACGCTTGCTATCTGAACTGCACGTTTGACAACACCTAAAATGCTCAAATAGACAGTATCAGCAGGATATTAGAAAATTAAGATTTTTGTTACATCAATGCGCCAAAGACTCGTATTTACAGCAATGAGAAAAGTTTGTCACCATAAACTATTACTTGACTCATTCCTGAAGATGTAATTTAACTCCCACTATGATCAACTAAAGCAAATTTTATGTATTATTTGATGACATGTAAGATTAAAGAGGCAAAGGATAATTAGGAGTTCATGATTTTTATGGCAAGGGTACTGTATCCAAGAGAAAAGATCTACAAAGTTATTCTAAAACAAATTAGCAAATCAACTTTATAGAATTATAGCAATTCTGCAAACTGATATGTTCTTGTTGTATTTATGTCAACCAAAATTCATATCAACCCAAGATGCATTTCAATTCAATTGAATGCTTTCATGCCCACTATCAATATCACATAAATAAGCAGGGAGAAAGGTGCACCAATATGCAGTCCAAAGCACTAAATGGAGTAAAATAGAAAATAAGTTTATGAGAGTAAAACTACCTTAAAGAATAATAGGTGTAATATAAAAGCATATGCATATTTGTATCAAGTTAAACATATGCATATTTGTATCATGTTAAAGGCATTCATCCATGAAAGATGATACACATGATGGGATATACACAAAGCTAAGGCTTCTGATACTTTCTTTTACTTATTAAATAATTTTGAAAAATAAAAATAAAATACTCAATTGTAAAACATGTATATCTTCCCCAAACTTCAGGAAGTTTAATCTTCTTTATTAAGTGATTGTCTATCCACTTTTCATACAAACAACAATCCCACAATTAGGAAAATCAGATATATCATATCAAGGATTGAAAACTAATGAGTTCAATACTTCAGTTAAGAATTACATAGATAAAGAGATTGCTTTCTTAAAACCAAATGCATTTTAATTGCATTATCTTTTAGGATTTGTAAAGACAGTTTGAGGGTTTGAGCATTGTTGATACAGTTTTTTATTCCATAATGTATATAAAAGAAACGTTTAGCATTCCTCGGCAAAGAAAGACATCAAATAAACATATAAAGAAGTACTGGAACTACCAAAGGCATTGCCATTATTGCAAAAACTCTTGGCTTTCAAAATGACATTGTGACTCTTCATCAGAGAATCTGCGATTGATTCACCTACTGAATGATTGTATGAGTTATTAGATATAGAGCTGGAAGCCTGTAATTGAAAAGAATGAGATAGAGCAAAACTGAAATGAAAGTGAGATCGATTCTTATTCCATAACCTCATAGAAAGGCAGGGAGAGAGGGAGATAAAAGGGAAAGATGAGGCTTACCAAGTTGAGGATCCATGTTAGGATATTTAAATTTAGTCAATTGAATTTTGTAATTTCCTTTCTTATTACCGTTACAGTTTATACCAGCTGAATCCATTTGTATGGCTGATGGGGAGTAACTGAATTGTTAGCTGTTAGAGCGAAGCAATTCTTTAGGCATGACTTTAAAAGCCATTGTTGTAATCTATTTGTGTTTTTCCAGATTTTGAATATTATTTTCCTTCTCTGACTTCTCTCTTCTCCTTCTTCTTATTATATTCTACCTAAAATTCAAAGATATCTATTAATTTGGCATCTGAGCTCCGATCTTGACAGCTATGGTGAATCCCAGTAACTAGGCTCAGTAGAAAGATGGAGCCATTCCTCAAGCTCCAATCTAAAACACAGATCACCACCAAGATGGAAGCTGATTCTATCAGAACATACCTGTATCATTCTTACACAATGATTATAATCTGCTAGCAGGATTACCACATATCGACTTATGAAGGGACTTATGTCCAAGACTGGGTCTATAGGATCGAGCAGTTCGTTGAGGTGGATCGAACCCCAGAATATGCCAAGGTCCGTTTAGCATCCATTAATATGTGAGGTAGAGCTCTTCAGTGTCACAAGTCATCTATGATATCTATTCCAACAGGGAGATGCTGTGGAGATGCAGTGTTGCAGATATGGGGTAGAGGTTTGGAAGGTCTGTTGATGGTGATCTGTTGTGTCACGAGTGGCTACCACATAAAGATGTCGGTGTAACACTTGCTATCCTCTCGTGGATAGCAAGTTAGCTTCTCAAATACTCATCGGGTGTCAACCCGTAAGGCTAGTGCATAACAAAGTAAGCAAAAATGTAGTAAGAACGTAAATATCACACTGTTTGCAAAAAAGGGCTTCAACTTCTTATTAATGGAAAAACAATCAAATTACAATGCTAGCAACATGCTTACAAAATGACTACGACATGGATACAACATAAGCAACAATGGCTTGGTGTAGAGGAAGTTACAAGCAACACCAAGACATTCAATGCTTATCTGACAAGCTTGTGTACAACTTTGATTTTTCTTAACATACACCCTCCCCAAAAAGCTTTGTGCCAAAGTACCTTTGGCAGGAGGAAAACATAATTTTTTCCAATTGTCAACAGTGACTTATTTATAAAAATGCCACCATATCATGACCTATGTCAAGCTATCCTAAAATTGTCACACCTTTCACGGAGGGCATGACTGGCCAAAGAATTGGATAACTGAACCTCCATAACCTTGTCTTCAAAACAAAGAAATAAATACAACTCTTGACTATAAGTAAATTTACTAAAACAAATGTTAACTGTAAAAGTTGTTTACTAACACAAATAACAATTTACTGAAAATTCCAGCAAAAATTTCCCACAATGTGAAACATGCTAAAAATACCAACATATAAATTGTTGATTGCATTCAATTAAATAATAGCTAAAACAATATAACCAAGGAGCTCCGTTCTGTTAATACCATAAACTGTAATAAATTGATTTTTACATAGACAACTTCTAGTAACCCAATACCCTAGTTGTGATTGCAAATTTGCATCATTTAGCTTCAAGTATGAGATTCTGAAAAATACCTTGTTGTATTCTATCGGCAGGTCATGAGCTTGTCAAAGCTATATGCTAAAGTCTTGCAACTAAAAAAAAATTCCACAAAGAGGGGTGAGTCATACAAACTCAGTGAGCAAATAACATAACTTGAGGGTACCAACATCAATCAAAACACATATATCGCTATCTAATCTCAAGTAACAATATTCATGTCGTAATTCAACAATACACACGTACTTGTAATTCTTATAAAACCACGATTCACATGTTTCACAACATATATAAATCAATTCAAATATCTAAAGTTCACAATTCCAAACAAAGCAATCAAAGGATTACAAAACAAGCAAAAGGCCAACAAGTAACTCAGTCTCGTACAACAGTATCACCCCCTACTAGGCATATACCCGCTCGTACAACAGATTAATCTCCGTACATCCATCCCACGAGCCCTGAGTACTATACTTTTAAAACATTTATCAGAATCAGAATATTTCATAAATTCAAATCAGAAGGTTCTAAGTGCACCTGGATTTCACTTTCGAAAATAAAAATCATTTCTCAAAAAACTTAACTTTGTTAGCCCTTATCAACCATAACCAATGTTAAACAAATATAATTCAAATAAATCAATAAAATATTGTACTTGCTTATTTTTTCATATAGCATATCTATTGAAATACACACACAATTGCATATAATAATCTGACAACCAAAGTGCACGTCATTCACTCACTTAGCTTACGAATGTGGTTAATCAATTTGTCCAATTTGGGAAGGTGTCAAAATATCCGCGACACGATTCGAAGCTAAAAATCATGATAATTTATATATATATATATATATATATCATTTAAAATAATCATTTCATAATTCTTTAATTTCTACATATATTTACTTAACGCATTATTTATTAACTAACTCATTCTAAACCTTTTACCGAATATCTTAATATATTTCATTTCTCTTCATGCATATCTTGTATAATTATACATGCACTCAAGAAATTGTATACAACTTATTAATAAAATTTTGCCTATACTCTAATTATTAATTCAACGTTTACCTAGTCAATTTCCATGTTTCCTAACTAATCAATTAACCAATAAAACTTATATTATTTTAGAGTTCATATACATAAATACCTTTCACTACACTCAACATAATACCATGACTTATTAAATTACTCATGGTCCAATTATAAAATTAAACTAATTAATTATCTAAAGTTATTCAAGAGTTTAAATAATACATCCCCATCATGAATATAATTAAATTCTAAACTACTCTTTCATAATTCATGTAAACCTCATCCTATATCTTATTTTTTGCAACTTTTAACCATACTTTTAATCACATCTCTAGCTTAAATTCATCTAATTATCAACTTGATTCACCAATTATCAAAGATGTAGTACATAAGTAGCAATTAAAATAATTGAATATTCGAAAGGCTATATTGGGTTACCTAGATTAAGTGTATAGTTAAATTAACTTGTACAATTCCTTGCCCTTAAAAACTTATCACCAACTGACCATGAGACATAAAATTAAAGCCAAGAATCAAGTCCAAACGGGACTATTATCAACCTTAAAACTCCAATGGCTGCTCTTACACAAAACACAAACAAGCTCTCCATTCATACCCACACAAGCACTCGGTTGCTAAGCAAATTTGAAGGGCCTGTCATGGTTTTTAAGAGGAGGAATGGAGAATATTACCAAGTCAAAGTTCCCTTACAAACATCTTAAACATGGCAGCAACAAAATAATAGCACAAGATGCCTTTTAGTTGGAAACAACCTACACATCACCACCTATAACTTAGATTACGCCAAGAAAACAACTAATTCATCAAGAAAGAAACTTAATCTCACAGTCAGGGAGTTACCAGAAAACAGAGGCATTAAACTACTTTCATGACTGCAACAAGTGAAGCTTTTAAGCTTAGAAGGAGGAAACCAACAAAAGGAAGGAAAGAAACAATTTTCTTGCTTCGTAGAAGACTAAGACTAGCTGAAACAAAAGTCTTCCCTTGGAATCTAAATGAAACAAAAACTAGAAAGATAGAGAGGAAATGGCTGAAAGCAACAAGAAAGAAGACAAACCAAAAGCAAGGTTGGTGGCTAAGGAAAAAAGAAAAAGGATAAGACAAAATAAAAGAATAAGTTAATACAAATAATTGTCCACTTTCTAACATGTGGTGTGCATTAAATTCAATTATATGTATATATATATATATATATATTTTTTTTTTATATTGTAATTATTAATCCTTACTTTATTGGATTCATACACTAATTTTACTTACTAATACAATTAACATAAATTTTGAGTGCAAGTCAACTAATAAAGTGGTGGACTTTAATTTACAAACATATATGTAAATACCCTGGTATTTTAATTAATTTTATGAAAATTTATTATTTACGTATTCACTATAATCTATGTACAACATTCTAAATTGTACATTAGATAATCAGGTTATAACAAAAATGGTGCCTATCATAATGTAAGTAGCCACGTTCACTGGACAAGCTTGGATTGTGATATTCTCCCTACTTAATTGTTCGACATCCTCGTTGACTCAGCTGCTTGAAAGTCTACAATCTTCTGTTTGATTTATGAAAAATCTTCGGCTTTCTCATAGCTAATTGCTTCATCTTAAAGATCTTTCCACTTGACAAAGAACTCAAGGCATGGGCACCTTCTGATGATCACTTGACATGTACTGGACAAGCTTGGATTATGACATTCTTTTCTACTTAATTAGTAGACGTCCTCGTTGACTTAGCTGCTTGAAAGTTTTCAATTTTTTGCTTCAACTCTGACAAATCTTCAGCTTTCTCCTATCTAATTTCTTCATCTCCAAGACCTTTCCACTTGACTAGGACAGCTTCATGTCTTCAAATGCGGCTTGACATGGCTTACCCTAATGCCAAACTGTGCCCTTCTTCAATAACTTTGTTAAGGGCGCAGCTTTCCTTGAATAACCTTCAACAAATCGCCTATAGTAATTTGCTAAACCAAAGAAAGAACGCAGTTCAATCACGTTAGTAGGAGTCTTCCACTCTTGGTGGCTCTCACCTTGTCCAAATCCATTCGGACATGACACACGCTCGATAATGTGACCTAAAAAACTTGATTTATTTCTACGCAAAAGATCATTTCTACCTCTTCACAAACAACTGATACTCGCTTAGCATGTCAAAAACCACCTACAAATGTTTATTGTGATCTTCCAAAGTGAAGCTATATATCACAATGTCATCTAAGTAAACCACGACGAACTTGTCCAAGTACCTACAAAAAACCTGAATTATGAGAATGCAAAATGTGGCTGGTGCATTCATCAATCCAATTGGCATTACTAAGAACTCGAATGCCCCATACATATCGAGTAACACAAGTCATCTTCGACATGTCCCCTTCTACAATTTGAACTTGATAATACTCAGACATCAAATCCAGCTTAGTGAAGTACTTGGCACCACTCAGTTGGTCAAAAAGATCTGCATTAAGTGGTCTAGTATAACTGTTTTGCACTGTGACCTTGTTGAGTGCCCTGTAGTCAACAACATTTACAAGCTCCCAACTTACTTCTTCTGAAATAACATCGGTGCTCCAAACAGTTTCTTTGAAGGCCTTATGAACCCTGACTCAATTAGTTCATTAAGTTGTTTTCTGAGCTAAGCCAACTCAAGTGGTGCCATCCTATTAGGAGCCTTCACAAACTAACTCAATCTTGTGACCAACACCTGTATGCAGTGGCAAGGTTTATGGAAGCTTTTGTAGCATGACTACTTTATAGTCCTTCAAAACTCCCTGTATTGCTGGCAACACTAGTTCTCCATCCCCATGGTCCTCAAGTAACCAAAGGTATCGCCACAAAAGTAAGCCTATGTTACTTCACACCTTTCTTGAATTGAAGAGCTGATAAGAGCTTAATCTCACTAAGTTGCTTGATCAAAGCTGGCAAAACAGCTGGCTGCTCCCTTGTCATCATAAGAGAACTAATAGTAGGGATTGGAATTGCTTTGTAAGTAATCATGAACTTCATCTCGAGGATAACATCAAAGTCATCAATCTTGGTCACTATAAAATCAATGCGGTCTTCCCACATCCCAAGCTTTACAGTTACTTATTTGGCTTGCCCTAGTAGTAGGAAAGGATTTAGAATTTATAGCTTTTATCCCACCTGAGTCCTTCTCCTACTTCATGCACATCTTCTTAGCCTCTACTTCAGAAACAAAGTTATAGGTAACCCTAGTGTCCAGCATGATACTCATAACTGTCTTTTCACCAAGATGACATTCACAAACATGATACCCTTATCCTTACTCTTCTTAGAACTCTCAGCATGCTTCTTGAGTGCCCCAATAAATCGCAATGCCTTTATCTTGGGTTGATTTTCATCATACTCATCCTCATCCTCTTCAACATGACTTTGACATGCTTTATGAACCGAAGCTTGTTATGCATTGAGTGTAAATTTTTGTGGACATTTTGTATCTTTATACTGTCCTTGGTTTAGAGGTTGAGGTAGACCCCTATGACAATTGTGCACTGTTAGTGGAGTAGGAAGGTTTCCTCTGATCCCCTTCCCCACTTTTGCTCTTTCTTGTCTTAGCCAAACTATCCGCCACTTCCTCGACTAGAAGATAATTATGTTTTATTACTAGAAGAGCTCTTAGGAGCATAGTCTGTCAAGCGCTAGGTTGTCGCTTAAGCTATGGTCAAATCCTACACCTGTTGTTGTTGAAGTTCGACTCACCCACTACTTTAACCTTTTAAGGAAATAGAATATCTTATTATTATCATTATCTCGCAAATTTCTTCACATACTCATAGATAGTTCCCATCTATTTCAACTCTTTTAGGTTAAGCCGAGCGATGTACTCAACGTTCTCGGGAAAAAATTGGACCTTTAATTCTCGCCTTAAATCTTCCTCAAGTGTTAATCACACACCTACCATCTGGTATGTCAACAAACTTTGTCATCCACTAGAGCTTTGCATCCCCAGAAAGGTACATAGTAAGCTGTTGTCATCTTTGCTTCTTCCGAATCCATTTTCACTACTCGAAGTACCGTTCCATGTCGAACTAGAAAGTTTTCCAACTCCTTTGCATCTCGTGCCCCTCTATAGGCTCGAGGCTCAGGAACTTTCATCCGATATTATCCCACACCCTTAGCATATGGGTAGTAGTTGTCATTCCCTGCCTCTCTCAAGGTGAGGTTAACCATGGTGTTCAGCTCATGAAGTTCATCTTTTATGATGGCCATGTCTTCCAAAAACTGGTAATGCATGTTGTGGACTGTACCTTCCAATTATGCTTGGGCTTGGGCTTGGTTGATGATACTAACTTGCTCTTCGAGTCCAACAGTAGTGTCACTCATGCCTTGGA